>JAPKLY010000242.1:432569-450797 GCA_026898435.1 Prunella vulgaris | reverse complement strand
GGCCCAGATTCTTATTTTCTTGTTAAAGCCCAAATGCATATGGCCCATTTGGCTTATTTATAAAAAGGGGCAGAATTATTGAGAGAAAACAGTAGCTAGGATACGTATTATTTTATTTCGTTAATTAGGCAGTAGGTTTTGGTTTATCTTTTTCGTTCAGAACATTAGATTAGGGATTTTTCTTCTTTTCGTTTCTTCCAAAAACATAGATTAGGAATAACTTTTCATCTTTTATTTCGTGATTTATTAATTAGGGCTTATGATTTTCTTTTTCTTGTTTTATTTAATTTCTGTTATGTTTTCTATTAGGATCATGAACTAATTTTCTGTTACTTTGAATATGTGAAACTAGGAGAAATCCTATTCGTGGTAGGAGAATAGGTGTGTTGTGAATTTTGATTCCATTTTTATATTTCAAGATTGTGTATTGTTGAGTAAAAATTGCATGCAATATTCTTTAAGCTTGATTGTGCGTATTTTGTTTATTTAATTTATTTAATCTCATTGAGTGCCTATTAGAATTTAGGAAACCCCCCATTTGCAATTTCAATTTCTAGTTAGGATTTTTATATTTTTCTTTAATTCAAACAATTAACAAACAATTCACTCCTTGATTTACCTCACGTGGGTTCGATACTACTTGTCTCTATACTTGCTCATACTACACGATCACTTCCTCTTGAGGGTTTGGATTTTGTTTATTTACAAAATAATAGAACAAGTCAATCATCTTCACACTTCCCAACTTTGCTAGCAAAATCCATGGTCGTTCACCGCTGAAGCGACACCCACTTCGCAGACTGGACCACCACAGCTCACCTTCAACGCCGTGAATATCGCAACCACCATGAACGCCGCCGTCCCACATTCTCGGCGAAGATGAAAATTGCCGGAATCGACAGCCATGCCGCCTCCTGCCATGAACGTCGTCGTGAAAATTGCCGGAATCGACAGCCATATCGCCTCCTACCTTTGTCTGCCTACCACAGCTGGAATTCGAAGAAGCCAATCTCTTCTCGTCTTTGCTGTTCGAAAACCTTCGAAGAAACCCAGAGAAAAACAGTAGTTGAACGTAGGGTTTACTTCTATCTTTTCGTTTCTTTTCGAAACAGTAGAATTAGGAAAACTTTCTTTTCTTTTATTTCATGATTTAATAGCTAGGGTTTCATAGACTATTTATCAATTTACATTTGATTATCTTGTTATATTTTATTTTGATATCCATCAATTTGAACTTTATTTTGGTACCCATTAATTTGAACTTGTAACTAATTTTTAATTGAACTTATTAATTATTTAATTTGAATTTCTACTAATTTTTTTGCACTTATAAATTACTGTGGAATTTAATGTAATTCATTTTTTACTTATATTGCTGAATAAAAAAATTGTTGATTCAATAAAATTTGTTGAGATTTTACACTTAAGAGATTTTGAACTTTGCTAATTTTTTGTTCACTTGTGAATTTTCTATATTATTGACACTTATAATATTTGGAATATGTCTTATATTGAACTTTGATAATCAATAGATTTGAACTATATTTATAAAAATCGAACTTTTACTTTTCCCTTTTATGAACTTATGAATTTTTTTGAACTTATGTATGTTTCATTAATTTTAAATAAATTAATATAAAATTAAGCATTACAAATACAAAATTAAATTATTATAAAAGGAAAGAAAAAATAAATTAATATAAATTTTAAAAATATAACAAATGAAATAAAAAAATAATAAATAGTAAAATAATTATAAAAAAAATGAAATTGGAAACACCTTTGTTTACAGAAAAAAAATAGAAAGTAGAGTAGGAAATAAGTTTGCTTGAGGGTGGGGGCAGGGGGGAAGTGGCGGCAAGTGAGGGAGGGGGGGGGGAGGTTTGACTAATAAATAGGTATAGGAGGGGGGTGCGTCTGAGGCATGGTGGTGTGGAAAACCTACATAAAATAGGTTATTGGCCTGAGAGTAATTTTTTAAACTAGGTAAATGGGTGGAGAGTAATTGAGTTGAGAGTAATTGGTTTAGAGCAAAATTCAGGTCAACATAGTATCTTAGAGGCAATTTACCTTTTATTTTCTCTCTTTACCCTTACATATATTGAATGTTTATCTTCATGGTGGTTATATTATTAGTGTTGTGGTCTAATTTTCGAAAAAGTTGACAAAAATAAAGTTGTTGGCTATGACACGAGGGATTGATTGAAGATGATGATTATAAGATGAGAAGAATGTAATCAAATGAGGGTAATGATTACGTTATTTAGGAAAAAAATAATGTTGTGTGCATTTTTTGTCTTCACTAATTACTAAAATTACTATATAATTATCATCATTTCCATTATCATTGAAGAATTATGATACCAAGCACTCTTAAATTATAAATTTTGTGAACCGAAATTTTCAAAACTAAACCGAACAAACGAACTTCATCGGTTTTGTGTTGTCTGTCTGTCTTTTTTTTTTTTAATCTTCTGCACACCCCTAATAGCTAGATTTTTTGAGAAGCAACTGAATATTGTCAGTCAAAAAAACCCCAGGAACAGAAATTGTCTCCAAAATTAAAAAAGAAAGAAAATGTTGTCCACTCTTTATGAAAAGTTTTTGTTAGATTTACGCATTATCTCAAGCAATCTGAAGTTGTTGTCTGCAAATTAAATCCAATTGATGTGGGAATCATATCTATTGTCCTTTTTCTGGAAGCATATTTTTAATGAGGCTGGATAATTAAAATGGTTGTGCAAGATATAATTCACAGCATCTGTGCCTATTCATTTTGTCTCCCACTGCTCTAAACACTTTTGCAATAAGTATAACTTCACCATTAACTAACATAACTGCCTTCAACAACAAGTACTGCATGCATGGGACCTACCCACATCTTAATTAGTTTGCACATATTCTTATTTATTCTCCCTCTTTCTTTATATCCAGATTAAATTCTTTTAGGTTGCGTCTCACCCAAACTATTTGAATTTGAGGGAACAATGTTAAATGATTTTATATAAACACAAAAATCCATCAATAGACTAGTACATGTATCTAGGGGTGGCAAATCGTGTAATCGTGTCGACACGATAACGACACGACACGATAAGGTGAAACACGAACACGACACGATAAGATACATATGTAAACACGAATACGAAAATTTTCGTGTCAACACGACACGATAATGACACGAAAGTTTATTATCAATTTTAAAAAATTAATAAATAAATAAATAAAAGGACACAATACGACACGATAAGGACACAAAATTAATAAATTTTAGATTTTATTATCAATTTTAATAGAATATATTTAATATTTTGTATTTAAAATTTATTAACGTGCAACTATCATATACATATTAATAATATATATCAGATCACTAACATATTAACAAGTTACTAACGGATTAATGTGTCATCTGTTAATTTTATCGTGTTTAACGGATTGACACGAACACGAACACGAAATGAAATATTCATGTCCTTATCAGGTCGACACGATAAAGACACGAATACGATAAACCTAAACACTAACCCACAATTTTCGTGTTTTATACGAAATTGTCACCCCAATATGTATTTGTCCTTTAAAATAAAGTTGTATGTTTTATGGCATTGTAAATTTGTAATGTATTTACATTTATATAGTTTGTATCTCACATCAAAACCACTCTGGATAATGTACTTGGGGTTTAAATTGTGGTCATTGACCATAATTTCACTCCCTTTAAATTATTAATTTATTGAGTCTTCTTAGTCTTTCACAAGTTTGGTGTTGATAAGTCCACATGACAACTTAACACAGTCCACAAGTAGAGGGAATATTAGGATATCCTATACAAATAGCATTTATATGCAATTGGTGGACATGAGATAATTTTTATTCTCTCTTCTACATTAATTTTTATATTTAATGTGGCACATTTTTTCAGAAATATGCTGAAAAGTGAATTTTTAGGATTTTTTTTGAAAATATAATGATATTATGAGGACTTCAAAAAAAATTATATTATGAGGACGTTATAATAAAGTGTTACTGCCCCAATGTATATATATTTTTCAAAAATATTTACTTTATCCATAAAAAGAGCTCACAACATCCCCAAAATATCCTCTAATATATCGCATTAAATCATACATTAAAAAGTATTTTCTATATAAATATAAGATCAAAGTATACTAACACAAATAAATCAGACACATAACATGACTATTCATCTTTAAAACGTGACAAGAAAAAATAGAGACGAGATTTAATGTGAAATTAATTTCAATAAAAAATAAAAGACAATTGAATCATTTTTCAAGAAGTCTTCACAAATCATTCATGAAATATGTAGTATATAAAGAATTATTAGTTTATATTTTACTCTCTCTGTCCCACAGGAATTTGCACACTTTCCTTATTGGGACTTCCCACACAAATTTGCACACTACCTAAAAAAGGAAACATTGATTTACGTGCACACTCACAAACCTTTACATATATTTACCCATATGCCACTAGTTTATATATAAAACAATTTTTCTTAAAAAATGTGCCGTCCCGTAGGGTGCAAATTCCTACGGGACGGAGGGAGTATAAGAAATCTATAAAAATGATTAAAAAAATGTATTATCTTATAATTTTAGCAAAATAATTTAGCACCCTATCTCCAAGTTTGGACCGGCCAAAAGTATTTCTTAGTGAGGTTATTAGATAATCGAGTATAAATTTATAGATATAGCCTTTACTGAATAATTCTTTGGGCCGACTATATACCACTCCAATTTTATGAGATACACCTACATATATTATTAAATATCTATTTTACCTATTTTTATATAAAAAAATTAAATTAAATATACATTAATTAATTAAATCCATTCATAAAAACATAATTGTTAAATACATATTTATCTTAAATTGACGCCATCTTCCATCAATTCATTATTCGACGTTATAAAATGAAGAAAAAAAATATTGATAGAGACTGTAAAATTGTTGCAGAAACTTAGGGATTGATCTGCAGGGCTTGGGGAAATTATTACGCAGTTGGGAAACGAGGAAAGAGAAGAAAGTGGAGTTGATATGTTGAAAGAAGTATATTAAAATAATTTTTTTATTAAAAATAGTAAAATAGGTGATTCTTATAATATCGAAGGGGTATACAGTCAGTACCTAATTCTTTTACTGCCGAAAATGGAAAATTACCTTCAATTTTAATTCAAGCAACGGCCCAATTATACAACATCGAATTATATTTCAAGCAACGGCCCAATTATACAAAAATTATTTGCCTAGGCTAAATGCAACCATATCTATTGGTAGTACGCATATTAGATTTGTACACTCACCATAAATTAGTACACCCACCTTGACATATTATATTTACCCTACCTTAAAAAACATTTATTTTTCCTTCCTTTCCAAAATTATTTATGAAGTTTTTGGGGTTTTTTTTTTTTTTTTTGTCGAATTTCAAAAATAATTTGTCAATTTTTTATTTTCTTTTTCTTTTTGTTCTGTAATTTTACAATTGTTTTAATTTTTTTTAAATAAAATAAAATTTTCAAATTTGAATTTTTAAATAACACTAACGATGTTTTTTTTTTTTTTTTAATGACTAGAATCTCAATGATGGTTGTAAAGGCGGTAGTCTCCATGACTAGGGGAGCAGGGGTGGCAACCGGCAACAGATCGGGCCAACACTGACTCATCGAGTTGCTCTCATTTTGTTAGCCCAATCAAGTACCGACTAGGTCTCTATTATAAAGATTCAGTCTGTTCCTAGACGGGCTGCCAGGTCAAAATGATTTTTTTTTTTTGTAATTAAATTTGTAAAATAATTTTTTTTATCTAATATTAATTTAAAAATTCACAAATCACAATTAAAATCAAGTTTAAACAATAATTTATATTTTAAAAAAGTTAAATGTAATCTAAAAAAATAACATTTCATGATTATAAGTATAATTTGCAAAGTTACCAATTTTAAATTAAACAAAGTAGTTTGTTTATCATTAACATGAATAAAAAAATTAGGGCTATCTCCAACTCCAATATATATATATATATATATATATATATTTATATGTGTGTGTTATTCAAGTAAAGTAAAACCCCTACATACAACCAATTATTATTAGCAATAAGTATACTAGCCCTTCCCAACGTCAGTATAATAGAATAAAAATATTTTAGGTGGGGTATCTAATAATGTTGGAGGGGTATATAGTTGGCCCTATTTTAAAATGTACTCCGTGTACTACCATGTGGGGAATATAAACTGGGCCAAAATATTTCCTTTCTAAAGAAGTTGCGGCCCAATCTTTTACAAGAAAAGGTAGCAGAAAAATATAAGTTAGCCTAATGGCCAGGTCATTTTCACTAGTGTTTTTTTTTTAAATACACATACTCGGATGAATATATTATTTTTTATTCGGCAATTTTTAATTTTTTTTTATATTTTTGAAATTTTTTTCGAAAATAGAATAAAAATAAAAAATTATTCAAATATTTTTACCAAAAATTTATCAAAATTTCAAAAAAAAAAAAAAAATACCAATATTTTCAAGATAGTATATCTCCCAAAAAGTCTAGGGTCAGTGACCCGAGGCTTAGCCTAAACACGTAGCGGTGTCTAGTTATGGACTTTGTTGTCTATGACTGCTGACGCCTTTTTATATTACAAAATTCTGCATTAAAAGTTTAGAGCAATTAATTTATAAGAAAAATTATTGAGAAAATTACTGTGAAATAGCATAATTGTTTTTTTAAATTATTTTATGCGTGATAGATAATATTATCCTAGAAAAGAGATGTGATAATAATCCATTATATTTATCTTTATCAAAATACTCCTCTTATATAGGAAATGAGAATCATAATCCACTTTATTTTCATTTATGATATAAAGGGCAAAATTGTCAATTGCATATGTTTTATTATTAATCTTACAATCTAAACATTCAAAATAAAATTATCTCATATTACTGATTATCTTAATCCATCGATCCATAAATATATTATTTAACTCACAAATAATAATCTCTAGATTATAATCTTGTCTAATCTATCTTGAGTTATTTATCTTGTCCGTTGAACCAAATGAGTCCTAAGAAAATAAAATTTTACTATTATTACATGTATCTACTTATATTAATATGTATATATATTTACTAATATCATAATATTTTATAGTATTTTTATTAATTGTCATTCAATATATGAAAATATTATATATTACAAGCAAGTTTGTTTGTTTTTTTTTTAAGGCAAAGTATTATGTGAATGATACACACATTAAATTTTATGGTGAACAACAATTTATTCTAAGTATTTTGAGATATAATTATTTTAGAGTTAAATGACATAAAAAAATGTATATAAACTAACACGACAATGTATATAAACTAACACCACATTATATATGAATTAACACCACACGTAGTATGCCAGAGTGAATGAACTAAAATCATATTGTATATGAACTAACACCACACTTTATATGAACTAACACTACACTGCATATGAATTAACACTACACACCGAAATGTCTGTTGCTGCGTGAAATAAAATATATCGTTCACAAAATTATCATGGTGAGTATTACTCACATAATACCTACTCTTTTTTTAAATCCACGTTTAATGTAAAAAGTTTAAAATGCATGATTGTTCTCATTGCCGTTATTTATCCTTTGTTACTTGTGATCTAAGTCAAAAGTCGTGTCGGCAGTTAGAATCACAAGCATTTCCTGTAATATTGATTAAATTTTACGTTTTGTTGGACATGCGTTCTAAAAAATTGTTTATTAATTTTTTTAATTAATAAATGAAAAATATTTTAAAATAAAATAAATAAGTATTACGAAAGTTTTTATTTTTAATGTGAAATTTATTTTCAATCATTCCATAAAATTAGTGTGGAGATTTAAGTTGGAATTTGGAATGTGAAAGTAGGTGATTCATGAGATTACTATATAGTACGTCGTCTTATAGCTTATATAATTGTACAAACAACGTAACAGTAGTTTTTTTTTTTTTTTGACAGCATAAAAATATTTTACACATAAATATATTCAACAATGCGTAAATAACCGAACCGCACTCATGTTGAAGTTTCTTCTTTAAGTAAATAACCTCTTTTTTTTAAAGTATATTTATTTATTATTATATCGCGAGTGACATGTTGATTTATATAAAATAATAAAAAATTATAAAAAAATAATGGAAAATTATAAAAAAATATAAAGGGTGATTATTTAAAAATGTATTTATTTATTAATATATGAAGTGATGTTGTTTTTAATGAAATGAGAAATTTATTGTGAGATGTGTAAAAATGAAAGTAAGAAATTTATAGTGGAAATGCATGGAGTATTTGTTTTTTGTTTACTTTAAGCAATGTAGATACATCTCACGCATCAGGAAAAATAGACTAAACTGTTTTTCAGTATGATTTCAAAAAATAAAAGAATTTGATTTCTGTGAGTTTTTCAGCATAGTACGAAAAGTGTCAATATAATTAATATATTTTAATATTTCTTGTCTTTAATTCTTGATGTTTTATAAATATTGCATTATAGCTTCACAGTTAATATTAAAAATACAGCTATAAATGTTAAAAATAATATACCCACAAATCTATATTGTCCACCATGAATAACACATTATTTATTTAAAAAAATTAAGTATCATAATCATATTTATATCCACGGGTAGACATGTGATATTTTTGTAAGAGTATAGTATTTGTATTGCCTTCCTACTAATGATTAAAATTACTTTTCAATAAAAATAAATACTCATTTTATTTTAAAATTATTTTCACACTTTTCTTTTTTAGTTCTAGACTTTTACACCTAATAAAAGTAACGCACTCACAAAATTTAACAATTTTTTTTTATTCAGTCTTATCACACTAAATTTTATTTTTTTAATATATATGTCATTTCACATATAAAAATTATTCTGAAATAAAAAGAGTATAACTTATTAATAATAATTTGAATAATTTTTAAAAATTTATTTAAAATCACATGATGTACATGATAGAAATACAAGAGATTTGTCAACTTCTTGAATTAATATATATATATATATATATATATATATATAGTAGAAACTAATGTAAAGTTAGAAATATGGGAGTGGGCCTTTTGAGCCTGAAATAAGAAAGAGGGCCCATCAGAAAAGACCGTGACGGTGACACACAACAGATAATGAAAAGAGTTGGTTTACAACTTTAGCCACTCGTTTCGGCCTGATGTTGGGCCCACTCACCGGTCGATATCCACTTTTTCATTTTCGACGGTGTAACAAAGAGAAATTATAAAATAGAGATTAGTCTTGTATGCACCATTTATCCGGTGCAACCCAAGTTTATTTTTAAAAAATTAAATAGTTTATAAATAAAAAGTTAAACAGTTTATTACTGAAAAGTTAAACTACGAAAGATACACTTTTCAGTAATAAACTGTTTAACTTTTCAGTTATAAACTGTTTAATTTTTTAAAAATGAACTAGAGTTGCACCGTGTAACTGGTGCACATGAAACTTACTCATAAAATAGTTTACGCACTAATTATAAACTCATTATATGCAAAAAAATAAAATATATATATATATATATATTTGTGTGAAAAAAAATTATATTTTTGTATAAATATTGTGAAACATATTATAAAAATAAATATTTTTTAATCAGTATACAAATGATCCTAATGAATAATCTCTAACTCCAAATTTTAATTTCAATCTGTATAACTTTTGGATTTTATATTCATAATAATTAACGAGTTAATTTCCTATAAAATTTATTTATAATATAAAATTAATATAATTATATATATATTTATTAATATCATTACCTGTATATATTAATTTTAGGAATAATTTCAAATTGATATATTTTCAATTTTCAAAGCACTATTTTGAAATTTGTACAAATTTTTTCCATAATAGAGTAAATATGAGTTGAATAATAAAGTATTTATTTTCTTTGTTTATTGTATTAATTTGAAAATAGTGCTTTAAAAGTATTACTTTGCAACTATCCCTTAATTTTGTAGTATTTTATATTATAAATATTATATATATATAACGAATAAATATCATCCGAGTATTTATGGGTAATTAGATTTGGTTTGATTACTTTAATGATTCAACTTTTACATCTGAACCTCCCGGAGTTACAAATCATTTTCAAACGTAGTAATGACGCATCCTACTATTTCATCTTTAATTTATTATTATAAGTGAAACTACTCCCATCCTAATTTCTATTAAACCCACCTTAATTTGATCAAATTTAAAAAGAAAATATTCATATATAATGTTTTATTCCAAAAAAGAAGACAAATATTATTTGAATGATGCATGTAGTAAATTTTATGATGAACAATAATTTATTTTTAATATTTTGAGATTTAATTGTTATAATAACACAAAATATTATATATAAATTAACACCACTATATGTATAAATTAACACCATAGGTAGCATGCCTCAATAAATGAATTAAAATCACATTATATATGAACTAATACTAAACACCAAAATATGTGTCACTGCATAAAATGACATGTGTTGTGCATAAAATTGCTTCTGTGAGTGTTATTCATGTAATATCCACTAAAAAATCATGTACTTTATAAGTTTACTTTTTTTTTTTTAATTATAAACTCATTTTTTCTTCTATGTTTTAATTTAGAAATGAGCTGAATAAACATACTTTCTGCTAACATTTTCAACCGAAAATTAGAACAAATACTTTCTAAGAAGATGGTATAAACTTTTTGTAGTACGTGCACATTTTTGGGAAGTAAAACCATTTAGGTGTACTTTTACTTAAAATTATTTTTAGATTTGACGAAAGTTAACTACATTGTTTGATTGAGTTATAAATTGTATAAAATAGTTTATAAGCTCGTATTTGATAAATAAAAAATTTAATAATTTATAAAATTTTAAAATAAATTTCATACATTTTATAGCTGTATAAAAAATAAATTGTGATATCTTCACTTATTTTTCTCGCAACTTTCCCCCTATTCACCCGTACTATCGTGGGTCCCCCTATCACTTCCCAACTCTTACGTTAACATAAAATATAAAAAAATTTATTTTTTTATTAAAATTAAAATTTTAAAATATTATGATAAATTATAAAAAATTATAAATTGTATTAGTCAAACACTTTAACAATTTATAAACTACTACTTAAAAATAAAAATTTATAAATTTTTAAATAATTTATAAAATACTAAAAGTTATAAAATATTTAAAATAAATTTGTTCAAGAGAATTAGACCTTTAATTCTCATTCGTGTAACTAGGGGTGGGCGAAAAAATGAATTTCCGAACCGAATCGAAATATTTCGGTTAAAAATTTTAGTAATCGAAATCTGTTGGGACAATCTGAGTATTTTGATTAGATCCCAATACCCCTGATGATTTTCCTAAGTACAATTAGTCAGGATGTCTAGTTCAGGATAATCGGTTAGGAATTCAGTTCAGGGGGAACGTGTTGAAAACTGAAAAATATTGGAGTCTACCCAATTATCTGAAGTCTGAAGTACAACTTACCCTGAAAAAGATCAGAGTCAGTCTAGTTGAAGATTGCCTGAACTGAAGCTGAAGATCGAAGCTTGAAGATCCATCCTGAAGACTATCCGGAGAACCATTGACTGATGCTTCTACTGAGTATACTAAGTATGCTCAGGACAGAACTTAGTCAGTGAAGAGTAAGTGTAACCTATCAGGCTGAGCTGAATGCTCATAAGACCTGACTTAGGCCTTGAGTCTCAGTTTATCTGACTCATGTAAGTCCAAAGTAAAAAGGTTACACATACTGAACTGAATAACCTATCAAGCTGAGCTGAATGCTCGTAAGATCTGACTTAGGCCTTGGGTCAATTTACCTGACCCATGTAAGTCCAAAGCCAAAAGGGTATTTATGCTATGGGACAGTTGACACTTTTGTTAACACCTGAGAGACAAAGAGAATGTCAGTAGACTCCATTAAAGACAAACATTCAACCTGAGTTATTGACAAGAAACTCGGAGCATTGAATGTACGAGGAAGGACAAGTGTCAGATGGTCAACTAGCCGTTTGTACGGAGAGCCAATCGTCTTTTGACATGCATGTACGGAGTCTTCGCAACAGTTAATGCGGCATTTAATGCGTCTCAGAGTTACAGGCGGCGGGACAATATTTTCCAGATTAAGCATGGGAAAAAGGTCAACAAGTACATCTAGCCTGCAACCACCCTAAACAGGAAAGATTTGTGAAGATCTCCTCCAACGGATATCTTTCAAATCTTACCTATAAATACAGAGAGCCTTGCACCCATTCAAGGCTAACGAAAAATTTCCAAGCGAAAGCTCTCAAGAATCCAAGCACTCAAAGCATACTTTGAACAACACTCTGAATCTAAATTTCCCTAGTGTTGTAGTAGGATTCACTCTGTATTTTCTTAGTACTGATAGCTCTAATCTTTAGCATTGCTTTGTATTGCTAGGGCTATCCTTAGTTGGAAACCAAGAATACCAAACCACTCAGGGTGTGAGATTGGTTGGTTAGAAGGACTGAGACTTGTAAAACACCCAGGGGTCAGTTCCTAAGAGAGGAAGTTAGCTATCCGTGTCCCTTGGCACGTAAAACCCAAGTACCTATCCTCATGGTTTTGAGGATAGCTTCCTATTAAATCAGGTCGTGGAAGTAGGAGTTGGTTATCTCCGAACCACGTTAAAAAGACCCTTGTGTGCTGATTTACATTCTTGTTCAGGATCATAATTGTCATCACTTTAAACTGAGCATACTGCATTATTTTGAAAACTATCAGGACTGACTCTTCATCCTGATCAGTAAAACTGTGCACCAGCCTTAACCACCATTTACTAAGCAAGTCAGACAAAACATTTTCAAAAACTAAAACGAGTAGAAACTAAGGGCTCACATTCCGCACGTACTCTAGCTTACTGAGATAGTAGTCCAACTGACTTGCTTCAGAGCAGTCAGTAGGTTTGTTATCTCTACTGAGCTTCTGAGCACATTACTCATACTCAACCTATCTGACTCCATACTGACTTGTCCCTGCTTTCCCTGCGGATTATCAGCTTTGTTGAGTATCTTCAGGATCTTCCTGACTGAGTGTGTTAGAGCATTTTTTTCTGAGTCTTTCAGAAAAATATGATATCAGTGTATTCCCCCCATACACTGATTATACTCGTTTCAGGACCAAACAAGTGGTATCAGAGCAGTGGTTCAAAAGACCACTGACTTTGTTTACCAACAGTTTGTGAGGAGAAACTTTTGGTGGTCAACTGAACAGATCTTATTTCTGAAAACTTGCATATCATGGCATCCGGTTCTAAGCGCCTTGAGGGCAATCTTCCTGAGTTTTCTATTGATAACTATGACTATTGGAAATTCAGGGTTCATGCACATCTCTACTCCATTCATGATCAGATGCCGAAGGTGATTGAGTATGGTCCTATCAAGTTCATGAGAAATCTTCAGACCACCTGACCAGTTGCTGGTAATGTCCCTGTTCCACCTGTCGGAGATGAGGAAGTGGAGAGGTCTGCGCTTACATCTGATCAGATTAAGCAAATCGTACTGGATAATGTTGCGAAGAAAATTATACTCCACACCATTTCTTATGAGAATTCGGTTAGGCTCATGCATCTGACCACTGCGAAGGAGATCTTGGAGGCCTTGAAGGAGATGAGTGAGGGTTCAGAGAAGATCAATGAGAACAAGCGTGATCTTGCTATCAAGAAGTTTGAGGCCTTTCGGATGTTGGAAGGAGAGTCAATCGATCAGATGGAAGCTCAGTTCATTAAGATGATGAACGAGCTAGCAACCCTTGGGAAGGACTTTTCCAAGAGGGAGGTGTCGTCTAAAATCCTGAACTGTCTCCCTGAAAGATGGGACACATGAGTGATCTTGTTAAAGAACACTCAGGATCTCACAAACATACCTTACTCTCACTTATTCTCAGAGTTAAAGGCTCTGGAATTCGACCTCGATAAGAGGAAGAAGAAGGGTGTTGTCAGTGAGGATGTGAGTGAAGAGAAGACACCTGAAAAGGAAAAGAGTGTGGCTCTTAAAGCTACTCCTGAGCCTGAGGTTGGATCTGGCTCGAAATCACTCAGAGACATGAGCAAGGATGAGCTAGCCCTAGAGTACAGCCTGATGGCACGGAGATTCAAGAAACTGAACTCTCGATTCGGAAGGTATAAGAAGTTTTATACTGACACCCGTGATCACAGGTACTCCAACCCCAGGAGATCGAGCCCCCGGAGAGAAGATAGAAGGGGTTCTGAATTCAGGAGAGAAAGGGACGAGCCTGAGCGGCGCAGAGATGAGAAGAGCTCAAAGAGGAGAGATGATGCTGATCCCAGAAGATCCAGCTCAAAACCTGAACGATCATCAAAGAGCAGGAGGGAGTCATCAGATAAAAGGTACACTGATAAACCGAGTGTTTCTGATGTAGATCAGTGTTACCACTGCAAGAAGACCGGACATTATCAGTATGATTATTCGGAGCTCAGTGCTCGTGAACGAGAAGATCGGAGAGCAAAGAGAGAGCTCAGGGCATCAGATCGGAGAGCTTTGATGGCTGAGAATTCCTCAGATTCAGATGGCCTAGGACGCCGATCCCCTGATCTCTTCTCCGATGAGAAGTATGATGATCTCTGCCTGATGGCAGATGATGAGGTATGTTCTTCTGCCTCTTCTCCTGATCACGCACCTGAGCTTAGCTCAGACTCAGCAAGAGACCTCGACCTTCAGCTCGCTCTAGAGCAATTGATGGTTGATTTCTCAAGGCTGCAGGAGACTCATATTCACACAGTGGATGTGAATGCACAACTGAGTGGGGAGAATGATCGGTTAACTGAGTCTCTCAGAATGAGAGATACTGAGGAAGCCCTCAGACTAGTAAATCTCCAGGAAGAGTTGCTTCATGCCCGGAATAGGCATGATGAGACTCCAATGGCAGTTAAAAGACTGAATGGTGTAATCAGCTCGTTGATTGAGACTCGTGACACTGATCAGTTCCTTGCTCAGGAACAGCAGATGATTGAGCGTATTGCTCTGAGAGAGATGCTCGAAACTGAGTGGCAAGCTCGCCTTAGTGCTGAGCAAACTGCTTGGGATCTTGAGCTGATCTCAAAAGAGAATGCTCATAAAAAACTGGTGCTTCAGTACACCACTGAGCTTGAGGCCCTGAAAAGAGAAAATGTGCGCCTTGAGGAAAAGCTAAAGAAGTTACACATATCTTCCGAAGTGGTTGATGAGTTAACAAGTTTCTCTCAGCTGACCGATGGTGCTAAAGCTGGGTTAGGCTATGATGCCTCTAAAGACTCAAAGGGCAAGAAGAAGAGAGGTGCTTCAAGGAGCAACTCTCAGAAAAGGTTTGTCCCTGCCCAAACTGAAGACAAGAGCTCAAGTGTTGCTAGTCAGGATAAAGGCAAGGGAAAGAGAAAATGACTGCTGAACCTGTCAGGCAAAGGACTGAGGACCAAAGGCCAAAACCCAAGGGAAAGGCCAAGACTCCTCATCCTGAGTCGAGGAAGACGGACCAAGGGAACTCCAAGGCTCAGCCTAGGAACCCTCAGGCTGGAAGGAACTCAGCCCCAAGCACTTCTCAGGCTCAGCCTCAGAATGCTCAGGGTGGAAGGAACTCCGGTCAGAGGAGGCCTCAGGCAAGGCCAAGGAATACTGAGGTCCAGAAGCCTCAGGCTGGGCATAGAGCCCATCAGGAGCGTCCAAATCCTCAAAGGAGAAGGACAAACCAGGTGGCCTCTGAAAGGCAACGGAGACCTGACTTCGATAACACTCAGGCCAGACCTCAAGTGCCTAAAGGTCAGGCCCGAGCTGCTCCTTCTCAGGACAGACATTAGCCCAATGCACCCAAGCCAAGGAGGAACAGGAGGTCCGTCCCCAGGAATCAATCCAGGGCTCCTGAGACTCAGGCTGACACCCATACACCCTCAACTTCCCAGGAACAAAGAAAGAAGAGGACTGTGTATGTTGATGTTTCTGGGAGACAGGTTTACACTTCTGATGCCATCAGAATTGTTAAACAAATCTGGATCCCGAAAGGTATGGCTGACAATGTAGGACCCAATACGAGATGGGTACCTGAGGCCTGATACTTTTCAGGTCGCTGCGGGCTACAGGAAGAGGAAGGAGGATCTGATGAAGGACTGGTACTTGGACTCAGGATGTTCCAGGCACATGACCGGATTCCGTGATTTCCTTCAGGACTACGTAGCTCAGGAAGGCCCGCAGGTAACCTTTGGTGATAACTCTAAGGGTTTCACCAGAGGATTTGGTACCCTTGTTGTTGGTTCTGTGAGAGTGCTTAATGTATCCTATGTTGAGGGTCTTAGGCATAACCTGCTTTCGGTCAGTTAGTTTTGTGACCGTGGATATAGTGTAGAGTTTACATCTAACATATGCCTTGTGAAAGACAAATCTACACTGCAGGTTCTGATAACAGGTGTCAGGAGAGGCAACATTTATTTTGCTGACTTTAAGAGCAGCTCTCCTGAAACTTGTTTGGTCGCTAAGAGCTCTTCTGAGCTCAGTTGGCTTTGGCATAAACGCTTGAGTCACTTAAACTTTAAGATTATTAACAAAATCTCTCGATTTTCTCTTGTAGAGGGTCTACCTAATGAAGTTTTTAGCAAAGACCACGTGTGCAGAGCATGTCAGGAAGAAAAGCAAACCAAAGCTTCATTCAAGGAGAAAGATGCCTTCTCAACTGACAGAGTGCTTCAGCTCCTGCACATGGATCTCTTTGGTCCGATTACTCCTGTCAGCATGAATGGTAGGAAATTTACCCTTGTTGTTGTTGATGATTATTCCAGGTACACATAGGTTATTTTCTTGCTGAACAAGAAGGAGACTCAGGTCAAGCTTCCTGAGTTACTCAAGAAATTGAGCACTGAACAGGGTCAGAGCATCGTCAGGATCAGATCAAATCGGGGAACAGAGTTTATTAATTCTATTATAACTGATTTTTGTACTGACCTTGGTATTGCTCATGAGATTTCTACAGCCAGGACCCCTCAGCAGAATGGGGTAGCTGAGAGAAGGAACCGGACCCTGAAGGAAGCTGCCCGGACCATGTTGGCTGAGTCAGGACTGCCCAAGAAGTACTGGGCTGAAGCAATCAACACTGCTTGCTACACCCAGAACCGATCTATGCTGAACAAACAACATGCCCAAACACCTTATGAAACTTGGAATAAAAGGAAGCCTCGCATCTCCTATTTCCATATTTTTGGGTGTAAGTGTTTCATTCTGAACAATGGGAAAGACCAGCTTAAAGCCTTTGATAGCAAGTCTGATGAGCGAGTCTTCTTAGGATACTCCTCAGTCAGCAAAGCCTTCAGGGTGTATAACTGTCAGACCCTTTGTGTGGAGGAAACACCTCATGTTGTGTTTGATGAGACTGCATCAGTGCGTAGAAAACAGGTTCCAAGTCCTGACACTGAGGGGGTTACCAAGAGGGTGACAAGACTGAGCCTGAAGAATCCTGAGTTCAAGGTCAAATTCGTGAATGCTCCCAAGGGATGGAATGATGATGACGATCAGGATGGACCTCATGCCAACCCTCAGCAAGCCCCAGCCTCGGAGAATGTTGAGTCTCAGACGGAAGCACATACTCAACCTGAGGTACGTACTGTCGGTGATGATGCTTCTGCACCTGAGACAGTTATTGAGTCCAACTCTGTAGGGGGAAACAATGTCCCTGATATTGTACAACCCTCAGGGAATGACTCAGTGTCCCCTGTTCTTACTCGTTCCGCTTCTTTGTCTGTTATTGTCAAGACTAACATTTCAGGTTCAGGCGAGGGAACGTCAGCAGCTCCCAGTGCAGCCGTCAGCATGAGGCGGTGGCTAGATGATCACTCATTAGCTGACATCATTGGTGATGTCAATGAGGGGTCAGGACAAGATTGTCCTTTGGTGAGAGCGCTATGTTTTGTTGTTTCCTGAGTGATCAGGAACCTAAGAGCATAGAAGAAGCTCTTGCTGACCCCAATTGGATCTTAGCCATGCAGGATGAGCTCAATCAGTTTGAGCGGAATCAGGTTTGGGAGTTAGTTGATAGACCTAGGCGTCAACATGTTATTGACACCAAGTGGGTTTTGAAGAACAAGAGGGATGAGAAGAATGTTGTTGTCAGGAATAAGGCCAGACTGGTAGCTAAGTGCTACTCTCAGGT
>JAPKLY010000242.1:402514-432169 GCA_026898435.1 Prunella vulgaris | reverse complement strand
GTTGTCAGGAATAAGGCCAGACTGGTAGCTAAGTGCTACTCTCAGGTCGAAGGAGTCTACTATGATGAGACTTTTGCCCCAGTTGCAAGATTAGAAGCAATCAGGTTGTTCTTGGCTTATGCAACATTCAAGAAGTTCAAAGTGTATCAGATGGACGTGAAGAGTGCTTTTCTTAATGGTGTACTGAACGAGGAGGTTTATGTGGAACAACCTCCAGGGTTTGAAGTTAGTGATAAGGTATATCACCTGAAAAAAGCAATTTATGGCCTGAAACAAGCCCACAGGGCTTGGTATGATACACTTTCCTAATTCCTGATAGACCACGGGTTCGTGAAAGGAACAGTGGACAGGACCCTCTTCAGGATATCCGAAGGGGAAGACATTCTCTTTGTTCAGATTTATGTGGATGACATAATATTTGGATCACCTAACCTGAAGCTTTGTGAGAAATTCTCAAAGCTGATGACGGGGAAGTTTGAGATGTCAATGATGAGAGAGATGAACTTCTTTCTAGGTCTCCAAGTCAGGCAAACTGACTCCGGAATCTTCATAAATCAGTCCAAGTATGCGAGGGATTTGATTCAGAAATTCGAAGTTCAGACCAGCAAAGTCTCACGTATTCCCATGAACACAAATGAGAAGCTGGATCCTGACAAGGAGGGGGCCTCAGTGAATCAGACTGAATATAGGGCACTGATAGGATCCTTATTGTACCTGACTGTAAGTCGTCCTGACATTACTTATGCAGTCGGAGTTTGTGTGAGGTATCAGTCTGATCCAAAGAAGAGTCATCTAGAGAGTGCCAAAAAGATACTGAAATACCTGAAGGGTACAGTCAATTTAGGACTTTGGTATCCCTCTGATGACAACCTAGAACTGACTGGTTATTCAGATGCAGATTATGGAGGTTGTAGGCTTGATAGGAAATCAACTACAGGCACACGTCAGTTTCTAGGGAGCAAACTGATCTCTTGGTTTTCTAAGAAATAAACAAGTGTTGCAACGTCTACTACTGATCAGTAAAACTGTGCACCAGTCTTAACCACCATTTACTAAGCAAGTCAGACAAAACGTTTTCAGAAACTAAAACGAGTAGAAACTAAGGGCTCACATTCCGCACGTACTCTAGCTTACTGAGATAGTAGTCCAACTGACTTGCTTTAGAGCAGTCAGTAGGTTTGTTATCTCTACTGAGCTTCTGAGCACATTACTCATACTCAGCCTATCTGACTCCATACTGACTTGTCCTTGCTGCCCCTGCGGACTATCAGCTTTGTTGAGTATCTTCAGGATCTTCTTGACTGAGTGTGTTAGAGCATTTTTTTTTAGTCTTTCAGAAAAATCTGATATCAGTGTATTCCCCCCCATACACTGATTATACTCGTTTCGGGACCAACAAAATCTTTTCGGTTCGGTTATGAATCCGTAAAAATCGAAATAATCGAAATATTATATATATTATATTTATATTATATAAATAATATATATGAGTTATTTTAATAACATTTATTAACTTGTCTTTCAAAATCCTAAATGAGATAGAGATTATACATAAAATTATGAAATATATTTTTTAAAAATGCTTGAAAAATTAGATAATACATAAATTATGAAATATATTTAAAATTTTGGTTTTAACCGAAATATATTTCGATTTTTTCAATTTCGGTTATTTCGATTTAAAAAAAATTCGATTTGATTTTGGTTTCTAAATTATAAAATTCAGTTATTTCAATTCGATTAAAAAATAATCCAAACCGACTGAACCGATCGAATGCCTCCCCCACTTGTAAGTTGTAACTGCCGTTAGAATTATTTTTTATTTTTTATTTTTTAACACCATCACATGTGCCTTAATGTGTGTGAGAGAGAGAGAAGGAAATTTCTTATTTGCTAGTCAAACAGATGAATTTTCAATATTTCGGACTCCAAAGCCAACATATATACGTTACCCTAATACGACGTCACTTTAATTAAAAAGTAACCAAATTTAGGCTTTGGACTCGTTGTAGTTATTTGATATATCCAACGTCCAATGCAATAGAAACTGAATTCCTCCTCATCCTTAAATTTATAAAAGCAGTGCCACGTGTCACATTCTATCTTAGAGTTAGATGTGGTTGTGGTGGTTGTAAACACTTTCCATAATATAGTTAAGACCCTGGTCCCCCCAACACCCGCGATCGGATTCATCCATCATAAATTCATCAATATAATTTCTTTCGTGAAGACAGAGATATATATTTTTTTTTGTGAGAATTTATGACATAATTTAGATATAAAACACATTTCTTATAAAAAAAAATTGTCATTCTCGAAATGATAAAAATTTATGAGAATCTAAATTCATGAAATAATCTACTTACATATTAATAATTATTATGCATATATAACAGTAATATTTTTAAAGAAAAAAACTTCAAATGTTCCAAATTCATAAAAAATCTGCTCGTTCAAAATTATACTCCCACCGTCCCAAAATAATTTTCACACTTTTCTTATTTGGATGTTTCAAATTTACTTTTAGTTTCACACATCTAAAAAATAAACTTTTTACACTTACAAAGGTCAACAATTTTTTTTTTTATTTAACTTTACACTCACATAATTACTTTTCTTTAATTCGCACGCCCAAGACTACTAAAGATAGTTTTGAGGCGGAGGGAGTATTTATTTTATCATAAGAAGGTATCATACAATCTATTTTTCCTTATACAACATGAACATCAATCATAAAGTTTAGTGTGTAATGGTAGATTACATTAGTTGATCTTTAAATAAAATTGAATTTCTTTTTGCAAACATTTTTTAAACTTATATATTCATCCTATTAATTGATACTTTAATATTGATTAACCAAAGTATTTATGACCATTAATGTAATGTAATAAAAGAATTTCGCCTCATATAAAAATTCCAACTTATAAAAAGATATAATTAAGTCGTGTTTGGATAAAGTTATTTAAAATACAAAAATTTAATAAATTGGTGAATTTCAAATTATATAGTTTTATTAAGTATTTAAAATTCATCTAATTTAAGTTAAGCATTTGAAATTCACCCTTTTATATATCTTACTCAAATAAGTGGAGAGGATTTAGGTTGTGAAATTAAATTTATAACCTAAATTCACTCTAATTATTTGGATAAAATATTCAAATTGATGGATTTCAAATATTTAGTTAAAAGCTTAGTTTAAAATTGGAGGAATTTCAAATACCTAACAAAATCATGTCATTTGAAATTGGATTAATATCATTTTTGTCCCATAACTTTTTTCATTTTTTTGTTTTACTCCTATAATTATATACTTTTTTAAATATCCCATAACAATTCAAGTTTATCCAAATCAGTCTCAAATGACCGAAAATTGCATTAAATGGCGACGTATTATTCACGTACAGTCACATCAAAAAATTTCATCGAAATAGGGTTAACCATTAATATCATTTCGTTTCATAATTTTTCTACTTTTTTATTTTAATCCCATAATTATTTACCTTTTCAATTTAGTCTCATATTAAGAATAAAATATTTACTTTTCTACCATTGTACATATATGACACGCTGACTCAGAAAAATATCTCAATAAATTAAATTTAATGTTCAAATAATAATTTTGCAATTAAAAAAACTTAAAACATATATTTAAAACCTAAATCTTGAAATAAATAAAAAAAGGACACTCATATGTATAGAGTGTCGACATCCATATCCTCATGCCACGACCCTTCACATTCATGTGCCGATCTTTGGTAGAGCTCCATTTATGCGCTACAGCTTGCTTCTCGAGTGTTCCTTCTCCACAACAACAATCTGCAAATTATTGATCTCTCTAGCTCTATTTTCGCTCAAAGTGTTGCTGTGATTCAAAGGTGATGGAGACGTCGAATGGACTTATTGGGGAAATTTAAATTTAATTTATTGGGTTAGCATGCCACGTCTGAGAAATAGGACACATTACCCATAATTAATATCATTTTCACCCCATAACATTTATATATATTTTTATTTTGGTCCTATAATTATTTACCTTTTCAATTTAATCTCATAACAATTCAAATCTATCCAAATGAGTCACAATGACCGAAAAATAGTAGTGCATGGCTGACATGTGAAACATAATGACTTTGTTTAGTGCAATTTTCGGCCATTTGAAATTGATTTGGATGAATTTAAATTATTATGCGACTAAATTAAAAAAAATAAATAATTATGAGATTAAAACGAAAAAATAAAAAAAATCATGGGATGAAAAAGGTATTAATCGCCATTTGAAATCTATAGATTTTTAGATCTATTCATTTTCATATCCCTTACTTTTTGGATTTTAAGTAACTTTTAAAAATAAATTTTTGAAAATTAGGGGTTATTTGTATTTGTTTTGGGTTTTTGAATTGTGTAAATTTTATGTAAAAAGAAAATAAAAGTAGAATAGATGTTGAGTGGAGTAAAAATATAATAATTAATTGATTTTTTATAGATTATTTATCATGGGTAGAGTTGGAATTTTAAAATTTTATTTTTAAAATTCAAACTAAAATAAATTTTAAAATTTAAATTCTAATCGTGTATTTAAAATTCACAAAGAACATCCCCTTAAATTCAAGTCTTAATCTTGTATACATTAGGTGCACCGTGTAATTTAAATGCATTTTTAAAAAACTACATAAAATACTAATAAAAAATCACACATATTATTAATGAAAGTTTTATTTTTAATAATAATAATAATATATATAACTTTTTAATAATAAATAATATAACTTTTTAAAAATACATTTAAATTATACAGGCACCTGATAAACAAACAACTTACTTTAAATTAAAATGATAATATCGAAACACAACTTTAGTTAGTGTTTATTTTCGTCTTGAGATGGATGGAGCACTTTCGGATGGAGAAAAAAAGTGAATGGGACATATCCTGTGAATAATAAATTTGTGTTGGATTTGAATTGGACGTGGTAGGAGTGGATGAAACTTTATGTCAAATCAATACTTTTTGGAGAAAATAATATATTATTTTATTATTATTAGTTAGTGGACTAGTGATTGAATAATTGTATATTAATTATATTTTTTTGTAATAAATAAATAATTAAAAAAAGAAATAAACTTGATAATGAATAATTTTTTAGATAAATTAAGTTAATAATAAATAGTATAAAACCTGTGTATATATAATAAAAAATTAATTTGATAATAAATTGTGTAATACGTAAATAATTTAAAAAAAAAAACCTTGATAATGAATAATATGTATATTAATTATATTTTGTTGTAATACATAAATAATTTTTTTTTAAAAAATAACCTTGATAATGAATAATACGTAAAAAAAACATATAATTAAAATTAATTCTTATTTTATATTAATTGATATAAATTAAATAAATATATATATGATACATGTGAAAAAAAAAAAAATATATCTAATATGTAAGATAAAATTGATATGATTGGTATTGAATTATGTAAAATAGGTTTGTAGATGTATAATAGGGAGTGAATGTGTATTTTGGATGAGATGGATGTGCAAGTCCGAAAAATAGAATGGATAGGGGAAAATCCATCCCCCATCCGGATGGGGCCATCCGTAAACAAACACACCCTTAGCTAGTGTTTGTTTTTCGTCTTGAGGTGGATGGAGCACATCCGGATGGAGAAAAAAAGTGGATGGGGCAAATCCTGTGAATAGTAAATTTGTGTTTGGTTTGAATTGGATGTGGTAGGGGTGGATGAAACTTTATGTCAAATCAATACTTTTTGGAGATGATGATGTATTATTTTATTATTATTAGTTAGTGGAGTAATGATTGAATGATTGTATATTAATTATATTTTGTTGTAATACATAATTTTTTAAAACAAATAACCTTGATAATTAATAATTTTTTTAGATAAATTAAATTAATAATAAACAATATAAAAATAGTGTATATATAATACATAAATATTTTCAATTTTAAATCACAAATAATTACTAATAGTAGAGGTCTTGTAATACTCCAAGATAATAATCTTAAATGAAATTTAAATATTTTTATAATATTAATTAATTACATATATATATATAGTTTATATATATTAATAATTAATATATATATATAATAGGATATTATAATATGTAAAAAAATATATAATTAAAATTAATTCTTATTTTATGTTAATTGATATAAATTAAATAAAAATATATATGATATATTTGAAAAAGAGATAAATAAAATGTATTTGATATGTAAGATAAAATTGATGTGATTGGTATTGAATTATGTGAAATAAGTTTGTAGGTGTATAATAGGGAGTGGATGTGTATTTTGGATGGGATGAGATGTGCAAGTCCGAAAATTGGGTGGGATGGGGGAAAATCCATCCCCCATCCGGATGGACCCATCCTCAAACAAACACACCCTTAGTGTTTACATAGACCCAAGGAGCCTATGCACATTTTTAAAACATTCCTCAAAGACGCGTACTCGCATAGGACGTGTCTAACTGTCATTGGAAATGCTAGTTTTTTTCTCATCAAATATATGTACATGAATGACTCCTTCTCCCACAAAAATTTGCATATTTTTTTTATTTAGATATCTCATATAAATTTATATACTATTAAAAAGAAAATATTAATTTACGTGCATCTCACATAATTATACATATATTTATTTATCCATATACCACTATTTTATTTAAACAACATATAATTTTTAAGAAATGTGAAATCTCACATCTCAAATGTGTAAATTTCTCTCGGATAGAGGGAGTATTTAATTTAATAATATAATCTATCTCCTAATATTAATATCATGTACTCCCTCCGTTTATGAAAAATACGCTCGCATATTTGCACGTTGTTTAATGCATTATGTCGAAGGATATTACGGAATATTGTGAGAACCGTTATGAATAAAAAAATTTTATGAAAAATGCATGACATAGTTTTCATAAATAAAAACTTTATTTATAAACGAACTTCACAATAATTCGTAATATCTTCCGACTTAAATTACGTGCAAATAAGTGAGCACATTTTTTTTTATGGATGGAGATTGTATAATTAATAATTGTCATTAAATTTACTTATTTGTCAACATTAATAATTTAACAACTGTATTTGATATCAGCTAGGATAATTGAATAGATTTAATATATATTAAAAAATCTAACACTAATACTAATTTTACAACACTGAAATGCCCAGGAACAAATATCTAGTTTATAACAATATTAATAGGTATATAAAAACAACAAAATTGAATTTAACATCTATTATTAATTATGACAGATTCTTATGTGCACTCAAATGTATGATATACACATGAATTTTAAAGAAAAAAAATTCAAAAAGTAATCAGTCGTATATAAAAAAAATAATCATTAATATCATAATTGAAAAAAGAACAAATACACTATTCAATATGTTATCGTGTGTTTAAAAAATTTCCAAGAAATAATAAAAAATGTCCTAGTATTCAGTAATAACTTAAAAATAATGAGTAATATCTTAATTGTAAAAAAATACACATATTACTATAAATTTTTTAAATAATTAAACTTATCTTAAAATTCAAATACATATTATACATCCAAGTTGTTAGACCCCTTAGATCATGGCTGTCAAGACATATCGATGCATTTATACGTCTTGGCAAGATGGTGCCGAGTTGCAAGGATGGTGGAGAGCTTGGTTGGGTTAGTGTTGCGTGTGGCAACACAAGTCCGGATAAGTTGGACGGATGAATATTGGGCAGCCTAAGGATGGATAGGGTTGTGCAAGAACTTGGGCAGTGTGTGCCTAAGTGTGGAGTGCATGTGTTCAATTGGTGCATGCGGGTGTATGTATGACCTGGGACGTACGACAGATGAGTGGATTAGTGTGCATGCATGTGTTGGGCATGCGCACGACGGATGGAAAACGCGTGTAAGACTGTGGCAGTGCACTTTGGATGAATGCGTGCGGGTACTAGTGCGGGCAGTGCACGTCGGATGGTTGCGAATGCAAGACGGATGTGCGCACGGGAACTTGGGCGATTACGGACGGCAGTTGGGCGCACGGGCGCCTGATCCGTGCAACGGGCGGGGCGACCCATTAGATTTTCTAATCTAAGTGTGGGGCGGTTTATGCAAGTTTTAGCAGTTTTGAGAGTAGTTTTGAGGCAGTTTTAAGCTGGAAATTACCTCTAAATGCTATACATCTTGGATAGACGACCTGTGGCAGCTTGGAAACAATCTGACAGCTTAGACTAGGAATCCTAGTGATGGGGGAGTTGTCCATCACAGTCTGTACAAATTTTAGATTATAAAATGAGTACAGTCTTGAGCCTTACAACCATCTATTATGTGTGATGCTCTTGTGTATGAGCATAGACATTTCCCTTGTAATTTAAATGTGATAAATATAAGTTTGGGGTGAGTTTCTGTATGCCTTTGTGTGTTGTATATTTACTTAATTCAGCTGTGCAAACACTTATTAAAATGTACAGTAAGATTGATACGTCCCATATAAACTAAACACGAGTGTTGGTGAGGGAGAGATCAATCGAAAGACGTTGAGGCGTTTGTTGGAAGGGGTGATTGTTTACTAACGAGTGGAGTGCGTGAATGTTATTGGGCTATAGACAGTGTCGCACGGAGCGAAAAATTTGAGTCCAAATTTACAGCCTATGACACAAGTACACCAAAAAAAATTGTGTGATTATATAAAACTATAAAAATACAATAACGATAATATTTGAACGGAATATCCGTTTAGCCCTCCTCCCCCACCACTCCCGGTCCATCCCTATCCTTTATTCCTACCCACAAAACTCATCCAAGAGATTGGGATCATTTTACCGGACAATTTTGCCCTCTTACCGTCTATACCGGTTTCTGGTCAATAACTATAAACCAATAAGCCCACAAAGGGGTTTTAGCACTCCGTATTCGCCATTTGTTAGTTGGTTCTTGGTTGGTTTTCTCGCAAACCCTGAGGTTTTATTATATTTCCTTTTACACATATATATATTTAATTTTTTTCACGAAATTCCTGTCCACAAATCAAATTCCCTCTGTGCTCTAAATTTCAATGTGCGAGTAGTTTATTTGCGTGACGTAAATTCGGAATTCTCGTGGGAATAATTATGGAAAACTTGGTGAAAACAGACAAGCGCACGTAGATTTCTCGCCCGAATCGAATTGTTTTTCAGGTAATTTTACTTTATGTTTCAATTTTGATCGCTTCTGTCTCTTTTTGTTGGGGTTTTGTTTTGGGGTTTTGCTGGTTTTTAATTTTGGATTTCGAGTTTGTGTTGAGTGAATTGTTGATTTGATGATGTTGTAGTTGATCCATTCTGCAGAGATCTGATCAAGTTTTATGGAAGCGTGTGTGTGTGTGTGTTTTTTTTTTTTTTCTTTGATCTGATGTTACAAACGTGGGACCTTTTGTTTTAAACCCCGCTTGTGCCTGGAATTTTGAATTCTGCATTTTCTTCTTGAGATTTAGAATTACGAGATCTTCTGTTTAATTCTTGCACGGGTCCGAATTTTATTGGATCACGGCGCGACGATCCTGTGATTCTGGTGATTTTTTTTACTGTTGATTTGGAGAAGCTTTGGAAATGGAGATTTTTGGAGCAAAGGGATAATAGGAAGTCGTTCCATTTTAATTTTGATCTACTTCACCAAGAAAGGCTTCGTTTTCTTTAGTTTCCGATTATAATATGAGCGATCAGTTGCCCGCTATGATCATCAAGTCTTCGTCTGAGAATTTGATTCTTAATCATGGACAAAATTTGGTGGAATATTATTTATATGTTGGATCAAGAATCTTTTACTTTAACATCTTTTCTTGTACTCTTCTTGATCGTAGATCCCTATGCTTTTCAACTGGGAATTATGCTGCAAAACTTAAGGGTTTTAGAATTGATTTTAGATCATCATCTACATTTATTGTCGGTTTCGAAAGTTGGATCATGTATCCTGAAATGCTTTGATGGATGGCAAATATTTTTTTTTTTTCTTCTTTGTGTTTTTCTTATAACTTCCTCTGAATTGCTTGTTTAATTCTCTGTTCATTGATCTTGTTTTTGTATGAATGTTCTGTAGGTTGAAGGTAGTAGTGTAATAGCATTTGAAGATCTCATTCTGGTATGGTGTCAAAGAAGAGGCTGGATTGTGGGTTCAATGGCTATCGAGCCCCTGTCATTCCCAGAGCTCCTAGATCAATTAGGGTAACCAAGTTTATGAGTAATGCGTTTTCCACCA
This sequence comes from Prunella vulgaris, assembly GCA_026898435.1. Classification (NCBI taxonomy): domain Eukaryota; kingdom Viridiplantae; phylum Streptophyta; class Magnoliopsida; order Lamiales; family Lamiaceae; genus Prunella; species Prunella vulgaris. Next base: position 421,921 of record JAPKLY010000242.1, on the reverse strand, counting down.
TCCATCTAATTCGGTATGTAACCAAGAACCTCTTATATTTGTCTGTCTTCCCAGAGGAGTGCCCCACGCAAGAAATTGGTGGATGAAAGCAAACTCTGTGCCTTTGAATTACTTGCAGCTGTAGCTGGGAAGTTGTTACAGGAGAGTGAAAGCTCTGCTTCTAGTAATGTAGCAGAAGGGAAGTCCCGGGTTGCCAATTTGACAGAAGGGAATAAAAAGGTGGGGCTTAAAGATGATAAAGCTTTGAAATCAGAGAAATATGACCACGGAAGTTATGCTGAGAGTTCATTTATTCCTGAAATATCTGTTCAGGAGCGTAATCTCTTATCCAACTTTCAGGGTATTCCTCAAGCAGAAACTGATTATGTTGTCAAACAGACTTTTGTTAATGCTATTTCTGACTCTTTAGAGAAAATTGATTGTGATATTAAGCTAGGAATCTGTGAGGAAAATAATGGAGATGATGATAAGGCTACTTGTAAAATAGAGAGTAAATCTGAAGAGCTATCAGAAGATGAAAAAAGTCCTTTAGGCTATTTATCTATGGCTAACACATCGACTGTAAATGATCCTATTGGTGCATGCATGAATACCAACATAGCAATTAACTCAGAGAGTAGTGTAAAGTTGCCCTTGTACAGAAATTCCATTCCTGTTGCTTTATTGCGTAAGCACTGGAATAATGTAAAGTTAGGGACTAGAGATGATGACGAAAATTCTTTTGGGTGCAATAAGTCTAGCACCAAGAGCAGGCCTTTAAGGCCACAACCCCGTATAGGACGCCATAGAATGAGGAAGATGATGGCATCCAAATACTGGAAAGCAGCTCCCAGACTGAAGGATTATGAGCTCTATAACACTAGTAAGTGGAGATTGAATTCTGTCCATCTTTAATGAACACAATACATTTCTATATAGGTTGTCCTCTTTACACTATCATGGTTTTGGTCTCAGGTGAGGGAATGATGTCCTGTTACAGATACAGGAAAAACATTTATGCTCGAGAAAGTTGCCAACGAGTTCCTATCAAGAAAAGGAAATTTTCTGCTCACACATATGATTGTGCACATGATGAGGATCGGAGCAGTGATAGTATCTCCAATTTGCCCGAGAAAGGGACAAGGGGAGATAAGAATGTCTCAAACGCGATCTTACATAGAGGTCCTATATCATATTTCTTATGTGAAACTTAATAGTGTTACCAGATTTTCTGAATATATTTTGTTATATTATGCAGCTAGTGGGGCTATATCTAAAGGTCATCCAAAAGTAAAGGATCCTCAAGGTACAAGAACTTCATATGAACTATCTACCATTTAAGCTTGTAGATGTATCTTTTGTGTGAATCATGAGACATGTTATGTTTTTTTCAGTGAAATTTAGCATTAAGTCCTTCAAGGTGCCAGAACTTTACATTGAGGTCCCTGAAACTGCCACTGTTGGTTCTCTGAAGGTTTGTGTTCCCTTATTTTCCCAGTTATCAAGAAACATATGGTGAAAAGAAATATACCTTCCACTAATATCATGAATGTGCTTTCTTTATTTGAATGTGAATTATTATGTTGCATTAGGTAAAACTAGTCGTATGCTAGTTTATCTAACAAACTATCAATTTTTTCTTTTAGAGAACTGTGATGGATGCTGTTAATGCTATTCTTGGGAGCGGAATACGAGTTGGAGTAGTTTTCCAAGAGAAAAAGATCAGAGATGACCATAGGACTTTGAAGCAGACTGGTATTTCCCAGTGCAGTGACCTTGATAATCTGGGTTTTACATTAGAAGCAAGTTTTACACAAGCTTCCACGTCTCTAACTCTGAAAAAACCTCCGGTCACATCATCATGTGTTGCAGAGCAAACATTGCCAAGGTATCAATATATATTGTTGCAAATGTTTTGATAGAGTTGAATAATTAAGGGAGCTGGCCTTCATGGCTTCACTTATAAATTTAATAATATTTCGAAATGATATTTAAAAATTGTTTTAGTTAGGATTTTTCCGTTTGTGTTGGGACACTTGACATATTTTAATTCTCCAGGTCTCCCACATCTCCGATGATCACCTCAGAGATCTCCAATGCCTCTGTTGATCCCCCACTTATTACGAAGCCAGACATCGTGAAAAAGAATGAAATTGTATCCTCTTCGAAAACCACAAATATTGAACCAATGGATGGAAACGTTTCAGACTCCAAGGCATTGATTGTCGCCCCCCAAATAAATGCAGAGGCACTTGCTGTAGTTCCTGCAAATCCTAAACCTAAACGCAGTGAGCTTTCACAGCGTAGAACAAGGAGACCTTTTTCTGTGGGAGAAGTCGAAGCACTAGTCGAAGCAGTTGAAACATTAGGAACTGGAAGGTAAAGAAAATATTATGAACTGTTGGATTTATACAAAATATGATTGTTGTGATTATTTTCCTCGTAATCAATATATTTCAAAAATCATTCCATGACTGATTCTGTTTCTTTTGGTTGTGCAGATGGCGCGATGTTAAAATGCGTGCTTTTGAGAATGCAGATTACCGAACGTATGTTGACCTTAAGGTACGAGTTCTCTCTGTATTTGGCTCTATAATTTCAGTAATTGCTCAAGATACCTCTCTTTCATTAGGCTGTAATGATTTGCATTATATATTCTGTATAGCACATGCTTTTCAACACATACTATTGATAACTGAATCTTATGATATCTGTTGTTTATGAAAAAAGCCAAATCATCGATCACATGGGATGCTGTGGATATGCTTAGATTCATAGAAATGTTTTAATTAATCAAATTAAGGGACCAACTTTATGTCCATGTGATGTGGCTTTGGTTGTTTATTGCAGGATAAATGGAAGACCCTTGTTCATACAGCTACCATTTCCCCCCAGCAAAGAAGGGGGGAGCCGGTCCCACATGAGCTGTTAAACCGAGTTTTATCTGCGCACTCGTATTGGTCGCAGCATCAGTCGAAACAACATGGAAAGAATCTGATCGAACCTCTGAAAATCGTTGGTTCTTGCCAGGAGGTCCTGGGGGCTTGAAGGAACAGAGATCCGATTCTGATTGTTGATTGTAAAATGTTCATTATTGTTATAGGATTAGTGTAACAATCAAATTGTAAAAATGTGAATTAAGTTGATGTTTAATTCTGTATTCTTACACTCACTGATTCGTTGTCTATTGCTTCACTGACTTTTCAGTGGGCTTGGATTTTTTTGTAAATAATTTGATGAATAAAAAATAGTAGAACCCGTGTTTTCTTTTTCGTATATTTTGCTTTGCTTTGAATAAAAGAAATGTAAAGGGTGGCTTCATATTTACATTAACCTTGGATAAAGCAAGTGCAGACTTTCATCTGTCGGCAGAGTATCAGCATCATCACATATCTATGGATGGGCATATATTTTTATATACACAGTAAATATAATAATAAAAATATATATATGAACATAAGAAATTAATTAAAATAATAATAAACACCCTCCACAAATAATATGCCATAATCCCCCAACACACAAACAGATATAAAATAAAGATGATTATATCATACTAACACGTAACATTTTGAGTGTTTTCATCGCTGCAAATTGTGTCTTTGCTGTAAGTGTTAAAAACAATTGTAACTGCACGTGTATAAATTAAATAAATATTAAACATATAAAACTATTTTAATTTTGAGAATTTATCAAATTAATTATCTAATTAAATAGTAAAATGATATTTATTGTACACGGTACAAGTCGTTATTAAATTACGAGTCTCCCGGTACTCGTAAATGACAATAAATGGTTGATTTGCCCTATTTATGAAGACAGCGGGAATCATTCCAAGTGGTCCACACCCATCGAAGACGAACGAGCAGCAGAAATCCTCCCGACGAGCAAAACTGCGAGCTAAGAAGATCAATCGATCCAGTTCTTCGAAGATTCAAGCCTTCTTCACCAAATCTGAAGAAGTTCTTCGAAGATTCAAGTAGTTCTTCGTCAAAATCCTTCAGAAACATCGTTTGATCCAAGACAAGAGGCCAAATCCCTCCGATCAGACATTTTTCTTGAAGAACACTTTGAAGATCATCAAGCGTTCTTCGCCGTCTTCAAACATTCTTCGCCAAGGAGCTTCATCCCTCTGATGAAACGTTTCCAGCCGAAGAACCCCTCGAAGACAACAAGTGTTCATCACCGTCTTCAAACGTTCTTCATCAAATTCATCCACAAACGCATTTCAATCAGAGATCATGGTCCAAGACCCCTCAAATCAAGTGTTTCAAGCTCAAATCCACCTTGAATATTTGAAGACCGTTCTTCGTCAAATTCAAGACGTTCATCATCAAAATCTTCCAAGACCAACGCTCGATCCAAAACAAGACTTCATCGTCCTTGGATTAAGCGTTACAAGTCAAGCCCAAATCAAAATCAAAATCAAACCAGAACCAAGTCAAAGTTAAAGGAGAATCAGAGAAATATAGCTAGAGAAAATCTAAAATTCAATAAATAACTTGTATTTCATTCAAGTGTTAATAATATTTTTATTACATAAGAATTGTTATCACAATAACAAACCAAATATTATGGCGACAAATTGTACATGGACATGTATACTTTTATTAATATATATGTTATGTTATGTTGAGACTTAATAAATAAATAAAGAAGACACAAAAATAGAGTGACGTGGACTAATATTGGGAGAAGAGTGCTCTTACACACTGATTCAATTTCGGTGATATTTTTTACAAAGACTAAAGAATTTGCATGATTTAATTAAAATAAGCACCATGTAAAATATGTTTGTCACAATTATCTACAAAAAAAAGCACAAGACAAAGGTAAATCTTTTTTTGTTTTGACAGGCACGATAAAGGTAAATCAAGCTAGCTAGAATGTGTACGGGTTTATCTACAATTTTCCCTTCCAACTCATTCCTTTGTTCTCCTGCTTGTCCATATTTAAGAAGAAAAAGTATCCTTAACCAAAGGAGCATTATTTTTTATACATGTCTATGAACAATTTAATTAAAAAAAATTACCAAATGGTTAAACAATGGGTTTTTTTCACTTTTTGTCCCGCATAACATTTATTATTATTAGGATATATTGTTAGTGTTTTGATGATATAAAAAACTAACTCAACTTATAATAGGATCAACTGAACCTGTTAGTTAGTTGATGAGTAGACTAGGATTAGATAGGTATTTTGTAAGGGAAAATCTTGCAGCCTAGAAGATCCGAAGTTACTTATGGAGAAGAAGGTCAACTGAGCTCGTTGATGACTTAGCTGATTCCTGGAGACAGAAGACCAAGACAGCTGATATAATTGAAGATGAAGATTAACTCAAGAAAGATGATGAATCCAGCTGAAGGCGAAGACCAGTTGAAGAGCCATGTGCAGTCAGACGAGGACCAGATCAACTGAAGACAACCTAGACCAGCTGAGGTCCACCCAGACCAGTTGAGGACCATCTAGATCAGCCAAGTACCGCAATATCAGCTGAGGTCTGCCCATATCAGCTAAGGACTACCCAAACCAGCTGATGTCGTCTTAACTGCTGCTTAGAGATTTTGTCCGAGCTGAAGCAAATCAAGTCAAGGTGACAAGATCAAACAAACGGCTACATGATTTCCAGATTTGAAGGCAATCAATTAAGGGGAAACATTTGATTGAGAAGCAGACCAAGTTTAGAAAAAATCCGGAAATCAAGAACAATATCAATCAATCACTCTGATTGATTGATTCCAGATTTATAGGCGATATAAATGCTAGTCAATCACAACGGCTAGTAACTCAATCCCTATAAATAGGAGTACAGGTGAAGAAATTTATAATAATTCTCTTACGATTTTAGACTTGCAAAAACACTGCTAAAATTTCCATGTGCTCTAAATACTCTAAAACAGCGTAAATATTTTGTAAGGTTTTAGAGAAGCCAATAAGTTAGTTGCAAGTTTCCACTAACATTTGTAGAGAGTTTGTAGTCTCAAGTTCGTGAGTAAAAGAGGAAGACATATAGTAGATAGACCCACAATTCAAGTTGAATTGAGGAGAGTGGAGTATGATTTAATCCGAACCACTATAAATTCCTGCATATCTGTTCTTTAATTTCTGTCTTACATTTTTGTGCACATTCACTTGAAGATTTTCTTTAAAACGTTTTCGCACCAAATATTCACAAGCGCACTCAACAGATTTCTATTGTTTATAAAATCAGACGACCCTAAGGAAGTCTACTATTTTTATACAAAAAAAAAATTAAAAAAAAGACAAAATCGAGAACAAAATTTAAGTGACTCACAAGTCTATTCAACCCCCTTATAGATTTGTTTAGAGTCCTTTTAGCCTTAAAATCTGTTTTAGGGACCAACAATTATTTTAGAATTGATCTCAAGTATTTCACTATTGGTCTCACACGATTTTTCCTAGCATTAATAGTCTCAAACGTTACAAGATTTTGGGATCAAATCTGCAAATTTTGGGACCAAATTTGCACATTTTTAACATTTAAGACCAGTGTTCTAAAAAACGCTAGTCGCTAGTCGGTCGGACCACTAGGGTCTAGCGACTAGAGGGACTAGTCGGGGACTAGTCGGAAAGACTTAAATAATAAAAATAATTAATTATTTAATAAATTAATAATATATTATGCATAAAATAATAAAAAATTATAACACCACCTATGAAAATTAAAATTATAAGTGGTAACCACATTTATACTTAGTGCATAATTTAAAAAATGAAAATCCTAAATTTAATAAAGAATAAATTTAAACCCTAAATTAGTAACTAATAGTAAATACCAACACACAGTAGCATCAATAGAAAGAGAAATCATAAAACAAATACCGACACACAGCAGCATCAAAATGATTCGAAGGTTGATAAACTTGAGGAGGACTGTGTCGCTGGCTCTCGCTCCCGTGGACTGGCGCAGCACTGAAATGTGAAATCGATGGCGGGCAAACTCTTGTGGCCTGTGCGCGCGGGGGCAGCGACACACCGGCCGGCGAACGACGGGGGCGGCGGCTACGGGCTGAGAAGAGAAGGGGATGTGCAGAGCATTTTTTTTCTGTGTAGTGCGTGAATACTGGTGTTTGGGACTTAGGTTTGTTTCTTAATTTGAATTTAGAATTTAACTATTAGTTTATTTAGTTTAGTTTTAGATACTGGAAAAAAAAAAAAAACTCATTAGACTCCCGCCCAGCAGTTAAATTCAAGTCGCCCGCCTAGGCGCCTAGACGCCGACTAATCGGCTCTAGGCTCTGTCTACAGTGAAAACATTTTTTTCCACTGATTATAGGTTTAACGGGTCGGCCAAGGACCGACTAACGACTAGTTGCCAACAAGTCGATCGACTTGGCCGACTTTTAGAGCACTGTTTAAGACTACAAGTGCAAGAAGAAAATTGTACGGGACCAATTCCAAAATAATACATATCCTATGAGACAAAAAATGCAAAAATCTCTTTAAAAATGATACTAATAACAAATTGATTCGGTGCAAATAATATTAATAAGTGCGAGCTTCATTTTTTAAATATAAAAGTAAGTCTTATGTACATCTAGTGCACGATGTACTTACTTTATAGCTAAGATACTTGGACTTTTCTACTGTCAGGAAGGGGTTTCGCCCTTCCTGACGTCAGTAAACCAATGAAATATCGACAAATAATATTACATCGCCCTAGACGATATAATTTCGCCCAGGGCAAAAAAAAAATTTAATAAATAAAATTCAGAAAATTACTGAAGTATCCTTTTAAAAAAAATCTATTTTTAATTTTTAAAATTATAAAACTCTTTTTGAACATATTTTATAACAAAAAACATTTTATATTTTAAAATCAAATTAAAATTAATTTCCACACATTCATATAAAAATCCAATCCTGATGAACCCTAATTTCCAAATCCATGATTCACTTTCAATTTCAATGTATTACACTTTCAATTCCCAAAATCAGAGCTCTCCCCTGTATTACACCTTCATTACGTGATTACTATTGTCATCGTCTTCTCCCCACTTCTTATGTGAGATATTAAATTCATAGCAATCGGACCTATTAGAAAAGTGCGGCTCCAGCGGTCAGCGCGGCCTCAAATGGTGGGGGACCAAGACAATTGGAAAATCGGCGTACACGACATTCTTGTTGCCACCGGCTATGTCATACGTGCTACCGGCAACGAGCAAAGGACGCAGGCTTGCTGAGTTCTCCAACTCAGGCAATTTAACATAATAATTCATGTATTATGGCTTGTACCTTGTTCTGTGTCTCTTATTCATTAGAATGCTTAACCCACTTAATGCATTGGTCAAGCTTTTGGTTTTAGCGTTTGAGATTCAATTTTAGTTTTTCTCAATTCTGATAGTCGTCTTCTCACTTTTTGTTTCATGTGCATGTTGTGTTGCTTGTTAATAGCCGATTGATAAAAGTAATTTGTATTCGTTGCTTTTCGCTTCAATTTCTATGTATATGCTTGCATCTTGCTTTAGTTTTTGGCAAAGGCAAATCACTGTGATAGTCCTTAAAGCTCAAATTTAGTATCATTAAGCATAAAATTCTTATGTGTTAACTATGTTGTGAAACATTCTATTTGAAGTAAAATTCTGCAATAATGACTGCTACTTGCTTTTCTTGATTCCTATTGTGAAATCCTTTGTGGAAACGAAAGCTGCAGTTTCATCCTTGGTCTTGTGTTTTAGTAGTGTTTTTTTTTTTTTGGAGCTGTATCCTAATTATTGTTGTCTCTTGATTTGTGATGCTTTTTGCCGTATTTTGTATGTATTGGTTTACAATTCATTTAGTTAATGCTATGGTAATCTAGTCTCCAGAAACACATGATTATACAGGTAGCACATAATAAAATATTCATCAAGGATCTTATATGAAATCCAGGGTAGACTTTTCCTGATATCAGTTTTTAGATTTGTAAGAGGATATAAATTGAACAATTTTGCTATGGTAAAGAGAATCTTATGTTTCTAAAATTGAAAATGCATCTGAAGTTCTATTCTTCATTAATTCTCTTGGGAATTTTCAGCCCTTAAGCATAGATAGATTAATACTCCGTGTGACATACTTCTGGGATTATACTTCACTCTTTTTCAAAAAAGATTTAAATTGTTGCATACTTTGAGATGGTTTTGTTGGATGCTGTGGAGTATATTGTCTTGATGGATTACTTCTTCCCTATGTCAGGAATTCTGTAACTTTATTACTTGTGATAATGCGATCCAGTGTCCAGCAAATGCATTTTAAAATTTGGTTGCTAATTAAATGAATCCAAATATAAAGCGTCATTCGGATACTAGACTTTCCAAAATTGAATTTCTGGAGCAAAGAATTGTATTGCTTAATGAGAGAACTGTAAGGTTCTGTCTTTTGGCTATGACCCTCTTTCAGGTGCTTTAGTTATCAATTATCTTCTTTCAGGTTTGCAGCAGAAGATTCTGCAGGAGGTTTCATTAAACAAACCATGTTCAATTTCGCTTACTCTTTGTAAGTTCTCATCCATTTTCGCCTTAATCTCTCAGTTAAGAGAGGAAATTAAATGTATATATAAATATATATCTATATATGAACACACGAAAGATTTGAGCTTCACAATCCACTAATCAAGTATCTTTCCAAACTGTTCTGAGCTCTTAAAAACTCCAAAAATAAAATAAAATTATATCACGTATTGATGACAAAAAAGTTCACCTCAGTCTTCTTGATGTTTTACTCTGATAATCAACAGGTCTTTGTAGGCCTAATTATATGGTGTTATTCTATTATTACACTCTTAAACTGTTACCTCCATGTTACAGAGCATATCTTGATAATGTATTGCAGTTACTTTAATTCTAATGCCTCCCTTGGATTCTTTATATTCTTATTTTTTTTGCAGAAAACTACGTAATATGAGGAACAGTAGTAAATACACAGAGGCAGCTCCAATCTGTGACAAAGTTGTTTTCAGTAAGGTGATTAATTTATTTGATATGGCTTTTCTTCCTTTGCCCTGTAAGCCTATATTTTCACAGAAGTGTGACTAGCATGCTCTTTTAGGTAAAACAAGGCATGGGGGGAAATGTAAGACTTGTTTTATCTGGAGCAGCGCCTCTTGCCACCCATGTGGAAGAGTTTACGAAAGTTGTGTCATGTCCTCATGTTCTTCAGGGATACGGTATTTCCCATTACCTACTAAATTTGTTTCCTTTATTTCTCTACTTCTTTTTTAGTTCACTGGCTTCAAGAATTTTACGGTTGGCGCCTTAAATCATTCTTCCATGATTTGTGAACTTCAGTAAAGATGTCAGCTGAAGTTCTGCATCTGTCTACACATTAATGATTTCTTGTTATATGTGGAAAAATAATATTAAGTGACACTTGATTCCGTTGGTTTTAAGGTTCTAGATTATTAAGTAAACTTTGCCTTTGATTAACTGTTAATATGTGCAAACTTGTGAGACTACCTGAGTTCCAGTTGGAAGGCCCCTCCTATAGTGGTCACTGGCCAGAAGATATGAATATGAAGTCCACAATATAATATTTATATGCTGTTATTGGCTTTATTTAATCTTTCTTTTATATTTAAACTTAGATGATCTATTTTACATTTACTATTGTTTCCATTAATACTTTATATGAAACTTTTTTTTTTTGTGAACGCAGGCTTGACAGAAACTTGTGCTGGTACGTTTGTTTCGATACCACACTAGATGGATATGCTGGGCGCAGTGGGTCCCCCAGTGCCCAATGTGGATGTTTGCCTGGAATCTGTTCGTGAAATGGGGTATGATGCACTTTCAAGTAGGCCACGTGGAGAAGTATGCTCTTCTGTAATATATGAACTCTTTTTATATTTTGGATTGCTTAACATGATGGTGTTGGGGTAAGGGATGTATATTTGCAAGGTTCTGGTTATAATAATCATATTCACGTGCCTGGTTTTACTTACTGCTTATGTATGAATGTTTTCTGTAATGATCACTTCCATATAATCCAGCGGGCAGCCAAAGTTTACAAAGATGAAGTAGAGCTTGAGACATACATACACTCAGATCTTTATGGTGCTTATCATAACGCAAGGCAAGATATGATTTCTTTCTTTCTATCTTCACTCTCTCCTTTTTTGGGCATGTAAATGAGGCAACAACATAAAACAATACTGTTGCATTGTGATAAGTTGCTATAGTTGGATTTAAAAGAAATAAGTGGCTATCGTTGTCATTCTCATGTTCAGCCTGCAATTGTTGGTTTTGTTTTGTTGCTTCTTCCCCTTTGTATCAAATGTGCTGGTTGCATTTGTTCATTATTGAGTTTGAAGGACCTATCATTGTGCATTATCAATTTTTCAGTTATTATAAATTAGCTCACACCGTCATTTGTTGGTCTGCTTATAGGAATTACACGAACCCAAAAATTAAAGGAGCAGTCGTGTTTCATACTCAAGGCCGTCGGATGTTTGATTATAGCATACACTTGAATCACACATGGGCACTTTCTGGATTTCCAGATGTTAAATCCATTATAGACATCAACGGTCCTTATCTGGCTTCAGTGGATTTTTAACTGTATGGCCTCATTTTCTCTCTTTAGATTTTTCTGGAATTTTATTTGCTTATTGACAACGTGCATTACTGTCTAGATGGCACAAAGTCCTCTGACTCTCTTAAGTCTTAATACACGATTTCTAGTATCTCAAGTTTTGAATTTTTATGTTGTGGCTTATTTTTTTAATTTTCTATTTGCAGCTTCAACAAGTAATGGATTCATTCATTATATTGGCTGCACAACAACTTACCAAAAACTCAGACTTCGAAGAGTTAGTATCATTTTCGGATGCAACTTTAGTGCAGACACAACTTAAGACACCTTGGACACAATTTAGCCCTTCTAATATATGATTATTGAAAACTCATTGTTAATATGATAATACCATATGATTTCCATTATATATACCAATACTTGATGTTTTTGCTGCTTAAGATTTGAGCTTGTGTATCTGTCTGAGTTTTTTCCCTTATATGGATAATTTAAGTTAATATATAGTGTTTCGGATATGATCATACCAACCGTATCAGTTATGGATTAAAACGGCATCACTATAATATACTTTAATATTGTAATATAAATATATATTAATATACCCACTGTAATATGATATATTATTAATATTGAAATTATAAAAAATTAATACCCACTGTAAATTAATAGCCAATGTAAATTTAAATATGTAATATAATATATATTAATTGTTAGTAATAAAAATTATCTATAAATTAAATTAATTATTTAAAATGTAATGTAAGAATTTCGATTTTATTAAATTGAACTAAATTTTTACAAAACTTGATTTAAGTGACTAGAGTTTACAATAAAATAAGATTTATCAATTATCAATATCATGTGTATGCAATATAACTGTTATGTATAATCACTAGCACTTTAATGATTATACATTATCACTGTTAAAAAAATTAAATATATATTTATAACAGTGATTGAATGTATGATTAACATTGATTGTGATAATACATTTTTGTGATACAAGTTCATGTGTATTTGATTTCACAAGAAACGCACTCCTATATATAATGATAATGTGATGTATACTGCAAATTTTTATGAATTATAGATTCATTTTACAAAATATATATGGAAGGAATTGATCGAAATAGCAGGATGAACACCATTATTCCAGATATATGTGTTACAACAATACACATCAACTCGTCTCTAGGGAAATAGAAACGGGCACAATTGCTTTGGTCCCATATTAGGCACAAACAGTATCACTTTCATGTTTACAAACTATCACTGTTATGCATATTCACTAACACTTTAATGCATATACTCTATAACTTTTTAAAATAGTTACATTTTCATATAATATCAAATATAAATAGTTAAAAAGGTGTTCCTACATGAAAAAAATTATAAATTATCACAATTAGGAGGACGATTTAAAAACCGTATAGAAATATTACAAAATTATCTTTGATATGTGTTACAACATTACACACCAACTCGTATCTAGGGAAATAGAAACGAGCACAAATACTTATGTCACAGATTAGACACAAACAATATCACTTTCATGTGTACAAACTATCATCGTTACGCATATTCACTAACACTTTAATGCATATACTCTATAAATTTTTAAAATAGTTACCTTTTCATATAATATCAAATATAAATAGTTAAAAAGGTGTTCCTACATGCAATTTTTTTTATAAATTATCCCAATTAAGAGGACGATTTAGAAAACGTATAGAAATATTACAAAATTATATTTGATATGTCTTACAACAATACACACCAACTCGTCTCTAGGGAAATAGAAACTAGCACAAATGCTTATGTCACATATTAGGCACAAACAGTATCACTTTTATGTGTACAAACTGTCACCGTTAAGCATATTCACTAACACTTTAGTGCATATATTCTATAAATTTTTAAAATAGTTACCTTTTCATATAATATCAAATATAAATAGTTAAAAAAAATATTCCTACATGAAAAAAATTTATAAATTATCCCAATTAGGAGGACGATTTAGAAAACGTATAGAAATATTATATAATTATCTTTGATATGTCTTACAACAATACACACCAACTCGTCTCTAGAGAAATAGAAATGGGCACAAATGCTTGTGTCACATATTAGACACAAACAATATCATTTTCATGTGTACAAACTATCACCGTTACGCATATTCACTAACATTTTAATGCATATACTCTATAATTTTTAAAATAGTTACCTTATCAAATATAAATAGTTAAAAAGGTGTTCTTACATGAATTTTTTTTTATAAATTATCACAATTAGGAGGACAATCTAGAAAACATTTAGAAATATTACAAAATTATCTTTGATATGTCTTAAATAGTTATATGGATGCAATGCTGCACCAGATGTGAAAACTTGCAACAACATCATTCTCACGAGTCTCTCTCTCTTGCAACCATTTTAGCTCTGTGTTTCTTTCTCTGTATCAACAATATTGCTTAAGGTACTCACAATCTGTTCCCCACTAGCCTTTAAAGTATCAACTATTTTTATTTGTAAAAAACTCACATAAATTATTTTCATATTATGTTTACTCAATTTTTATTGAAATAAGTGAAGCTATAAATTTTTAATCATACAAATAATTTCACAATACGATAATAATGGGACTCCAAAATTATTCTACTTCATCAAATTTTTACTATTTCAATAAATTAGCTAATCAATCTACTTCTGTTTCATTGTCTACATACTAAAAACTCTGAAGGCTACCAATTTATTATCAACTAGTTAGTTTCCCGTCCGATGCACGATTAAATATTGATTATAAATTTAAATTAAATTTATGTTATTTCTCAATTAATTTTTATTTATTTATCATTACAGCTAAAATACCGAATTAACAAGTAGAGGGATATAAACTGGATAGTATATTGAAAAACTGACACTTGAAAACACATATAAACGTTAAAAGATGTCTTTTGACATTAGTTCTGGCAAAATCAAATAAACTAATCCACCAAAGCAAATCAAATTGTAAGATTAAATCAAATAAAGAAATCACTCCGTAGTTAATTCAAAGTACACTGAATGCAATTTCAACAGCAAAAATTTGATCAAAACATGCTGATATTTCAACCAAAAACCGTCTGAAGATTTTAAAATTCTCAACAAGCATAGGACAACATAATTAATCTATGGTGCAACCACAACGATTCTTCCAGCAACTTGGTCGAGGTCCCTTCGTCCATTGGATGTGATTCTTTTTCTACTGTAAACACAAATCATCAAATTACATCAATCATAATCACACTTACTTACATTACATAACCTACAGTTAGTCCAGAACTCACCCGCTAAGTTCAATCTCAACAATGTTCATATTCTGCAACTGCTTTTGCCAAAGTGAGGCGGACGACTTCCATTCCTCTTTCTCCCACCACAAATTCTCCTAAAGGCACCAACACCAAGGCCTCCCCTCAGATAAATCTTCCTAGCCATGGAAGCTGCAACGTACGTTTAAGCATAATATGAAAAGTGAAAAACTTGATTATGAAGTATCTTTACACTGAATATTAAGACACATGGAATATTAATATAGAAATAAAAATACCCAAAGATAAGATGATACCTATAAACAAAATAATGATATTGATGCAAACTTCAAGAAATTGAAGATACAAATTTTAATTTATAGAAACAGGGGACATATAAAAGAAACTTAATTATGGAAAGGATGTGTAAAACAAACATTTTTTGTACTGTATAGAACAGGCAAGAAAATTCATTATGAACAGGATAAATGTGAAGGATTATAAGTTATAACAAAGAAATGACAAATCAAACCAGCTAAGAACCAACATCTATCACATAGACACACCAAAGAGATGGGAAAGCAATTATTACCAGCCCTTATGTAGTACCAGTCAGGATCATATGGAGCAAGTTCCTTGAGGACACCAATTTTCACGATATCAGTCCACTCTAGAAGCTCCATCTGGTTTTTTTTTTTTTTTGTTAACAAAATAGATTGGTCACAATTGATTGGCGTATCTAAAATAACAAGTCAAAAGCCTTGCGCACAATCAACAAGATTCTATTACAAGTTATTATACCCCAGCATATGAAACATTTTTGGAATGCTAGGCCACTTTAAACATAGTCCAATTCATGATTTTATCAACAAAATTAAACATAATAATTACTCATCTCAAACAAGATTGAACAAATCGATACCCATTCTTATTATGTGTTCTGATTATTGATCTTCAATAGAAATCACACTTAACTACAGTGAAGCATAGGCTAATACGATCCAACATTTTGGTACGAAATGCTAGCGCTTTAACTTGTTCATTTACCTTATTTGCGTATTCAATTTGCCAATAATTAAAATGCGCCAGCATCTACATTTCTTCCTTAACCCTTCACTTCGGGTAGTGGTACATTACCAATAGTTCTAAGCATATTTTTCAGTGAATTATGCACAATCATCTTCTATCATAAATATTCATTATAAAAGAAGAACGAATTCGAATATACCTTGCCGGAGCGCTTGAGGTGAGATGAGTAAGCTTTGACAAACTCATGAGGAGAAACATCCTTGATAGTTTTCGCCACCGGCGCCACCATTGTCGAAACTCACATGCTACATATAAATGAGACATCGAAATAAAGAATATTGGATGCACTACATATGCACAACACATTGTTTCCCCACGACATGAATTTCTATAATTCCATCATATATATTGCAACGTCGAGCCATTTTGGTAGTCTGAGGGAAGCCTTGTAACCAATTCTTTTTAAGAATATAGCATATAGAAGGTGTAGCAAGAACACAAAGAAGCCACAATTGAGCAGAAGCTGTCGAAATGATGATGTGGGTTAGAAAACAATGTATATCAAATTCATAGATATAATGAACTACCTTCAGGCAGCTTTAGTATTTAACAGTCTTCCCCAGAATCAGCTCTTCTTTTACAGGATTTTATGGCCAGTATGTGATGTCCCTTCACGGGATTAAGACTACAGGTAACAATCTACTACATCGCATGAACAATTTTTATTTATATTTTATGGTACATGGACACACGCTTGAAGATAGCCGATTCATCATGCATAGCTCTAAACAAAAATTGTAAGGCACTTTTAGACCCAAAAAGTAAATATGATTCGAAGGAAAATTAAAAGAAGACCTCAATGGCTAGAGAGTTGCTCAAGAGAAAAGCCAAGACAGAAACAACAGCAAACATTGCACACTCCACCAATCTTAAAGTCTTCTGATAAACCTCCCCATCTTCCGCTAAGTAATCTTCAAAATGTCATTTTCTTCCTCTTTGATCTTGTCGATTGAAAATGGGATTGCCGTGCTAACCTTAATAGCCCTAACATTCTTGCTAACTGAGTAGAGGGGTCTAGCAAAGGATGGGGAAAGCTTGAAAATTCATCCGCCTGTGGTGAGAGACTGAAATTCCGACCAGAGCATGGGTTGGTGACGATGATTGTGGTGGTGGAGATCGATTTTCAGTATATTCATTATCTTTTCATGGAGCAAAATGAAGTGTTTGCTTCAGATAGAAAGAAGTGTCATTCACAGGGCAGGGGCTTCCCGCTTCAACCATCGATTAACGAAAAGAGACGGAGCGGTATTGGTGTCCGACCTAGTGGAAGAGCAGGATCTATTTTCCGAAAATGACACGGGGACCATCGAGCATAGAAATCAAAACGGATTTCAAATTGATTTAAGTGAAATTGAAAATGGATTTGGGAATTAGGGTTCGTGATGTTTGAATGAATGTTTGAAGAAATTAATTTTAATTTAATTTAAAAAATTTAAGATATAATAATATTTTAATTAAAAGGATAATTTGGTAATTTTGATTTAATTTAATAATATTAATTAATTTTTTTAATAGGGCAATCGCCTTATGCATAGTGCAATCGCCCTAGTGCAAAGTGCAATCTCTTCAAAATAATATTGTACGTTGGATCATAAATCCAACGGCAGTTAGGGGGTTTACTGACGTCAGGAAGGGCGAAACCTTCCTGACCACAGAAAGACCCAAGATACTTTATATTAAAAGTGTGGGCTCATTTCACTAAAAAAATGTGAATTAATTACTTTGAAAATTTTACATTTAAAACCAATAGCTGTGTAAGTTCCTACATAATGGAGATGATAGAGTTAGGTCCATGGATTTTTTTTCTTTTCTTTTGCCTCATTTTGCTCAAAGTATTGAAGGGAGATATTGCATCAAGTTGTTTGCAAGGGTCAACTTTTCTCAATGATTTTTTTTTTTTAATATAATCAACTCACACCTTTTAGTATAATTAATTCATACTCTTCAATATAAACTAAACTCAATTTTTAAATGAACACATCGTGCACTAGTTGGATAAGAGAACATTCGCTAAATATAAATGTAGCCAAATATTACGCTCGTCTTACAATATTTCATTAAAAGATGTTTTAACTAACCAAATCCAGAAATTAGCGGTTCATTAAGGTGCAATAAGTTTCATTAATATTTGAGTTCAACAAATAAGTCTTACAATCTACATACGATAATTTTTAAAAAAAAATGATATTAAACTAAATTCAATTATTCTTGATCTCAAGTATGTACGACAATAATATGTTGCCTTATTTTTATTTGCATAAAGTGCACCGTGTAATTCAAGTTTATTTTTAAAAAGTTATATAAAATACTCTTCTGAAAAGTTACACATATTATTACTGAAAAACGTATATTTAATGGTGTAACTTTTTATTAATAATTTGTGTAACTTTTCAGTAATAAATGATGTAACTTTAAAAAAATACACTAAATTGCACGGTACACCTAGTGCACAAGAGACTTACTCTAATATATTTTGGAAATAGTAATAAATTATAGAAAATTCTCATGGTTTAAGATGAAGCAAATAGAATTAATGCCCTTTTCAATCAGGACATTGTCCTTGAAATTGAAATAATATTGGAAGTCGACTTCCAAGCAAATGACTTTTTAGAATTGGATGAACTAATTTAAGTGCTTTTTTTAAAAAAAAAACTGTAATTATTGAAGGTCACTATTATTTTCTATTAAAAAATCACCTTTGTTATATTTTAATAAGGAATAAAATTTTCTGTAAAAATAATGTAAATTTTTTCAGTTATAAAAAAATATATATTTTAAAATATATACATGGTTTGCATGTAAGTTACTCCAAATAAATTAACATTAGGCTTTATTGGCCCACATAAATTTGGGCTCAGCTGAACAGGGCCTGGGCTGGGGTAATTTGTCTTCGACCACGGCTAAATGAACCTCCTTATCTTTTAATTTTTGTTTAGAATTCTTTTTTCAATAAAAGTCATTTTTTAAAAGAAATATGAATTTTTTTTATTATTTAAATAATTTGTGAGTGGTGAATTTAAGGCTATTGAGCGAAAAAGGATCGAAATAAAGCCTATCCTTTGCATCGCATCGTAACCATTGGAAATATAAAAACCAAAGTTACTAAGTTGGTGATATTTTAAATTTTTTAAGTAGTATAAAAAGAATTTGCAACAATATCATGTATCTTAATTTTTATTTATTTTTAGTATGAGTATATATCTCAATTTTGAGGACAGTGTTTTATTTTGACTTATTTTTCAGTTAAATGGAGTAATAATTTTGAATTAATTTATGTTTGTATCTTCTTAAGGCTAACCCTATATTCATCAATTCATTATCAATCAAATTCAAAGTTATCAAAAAATCAAAGATATCCCCCCTGAATCTGATGGTTACTATTTCTATTTGGATTATGTGTCTGTTTTAAAATACTTAAAATTGATTCTAAAATACTCCCTCCGTCCTGAAGCAATTTACAAAGAGAGAGGGACATGTTGATAAAAGGACCTAAGCTCGAAGATTAGACAATAACTCAAGT
>JAPKLY010000242.1:380270-402504 GCA_026898435.1 Prunella vulgaris | reverse complement strand
AGCTGCTCGCCCACGTGCTCGCCAGGGTGCTCGCCCGAGCCCAGATGTGTCGAAATAGCAAGCCAACATGGCCATTCCCCAGTTGCTCGCCCTTATGCTCGCACGCCTGCTCGCCACCATGCTTTCCCTCAGCCTGGATATGACAAGGCAGCAAGCCAAGAGGATAAGCCTATGTTGCTCACCACAATGCTCGCCCCCTTGCTCGCCACATTGCCCGTCCCTCCTTCGAGGGAAATAAGACACAAGATGTCTAAAGGAACCTGTATGAAGGCTTCGGGTCATTTAGGTTAGAGTTAGTGGGGTAGAACTTCCAGGGGGTGACATGTGGAGGACACTTGTCACCACCAGAAGCCATGTGACCTATATAGGCGCCACCTCACCCTTAAAAAGGGTATAAATAGGTAAAAATAGATCATTTGTAAGGATCTGAAAATCCAAATACAAAGAGCTCACTTATAAAATTTCTCTCTCTATAATTCTCTCTACATTTCACTCAGTAATTCCAATTACCATCTTTTGATTATTGTTCATCTTTTGATTATTGTTTGAGTGATTTCCATAGATTAATTAAGCCACATAACATTACAATTAGTAAAATCATTCAACAGGACACACAAATTAAGAAAAAAATGAAATAAAGTAAAAAAAATAGTGTTTTGAGGGTTAGTTTGGTAAAATTTTATATAAAAAGTAAAGAAGTTAGTTGGATTGAGTGTAATGTGGGCCCAAAAAATGAAAAAGTAGTGACATTTTGTGTAAATATGTAGATATTGTGAGGGTGAAATTTATAAAAGGGTTTCCATTTTTGGCCTTGCAAGTTCCTGTGGAACGTCTCGAAAAGAAAAACTTGCAAGTTCCTCTGAGACGGAGGGAGTAATTTTTTTCAAAGTTATTTCTCACAACTTTAAAAAAAAATTATTCTAGAAACAATTTTGTACAATTTTAAATCAGACACTATATCCTTCCTTCAATACACCATTTGAAGTTAAATACTGCATAAATTATTAAAGGATTTTATAATTTTGTAATGTTTCTTAATAGAATAATTCATATATGTACTGATAATAATCAATACTCTTTGCTAAAACAATGTATATATACCCTTGAACTCATTTTTTTAAAAATAAAAATAGCTCTTATCATCAAAACCAATGTTCCCTCTGCCCATTAAATTTGTGCACTATTATGTTTGCATGAGTTTAAAAAAAAAAAAAAAGTCAAAAAGTGTGGTGCATTTGTGAAATAAATAAATAATTGTGAGAGTGATAATAAAATTGATGATTTTTATAAAAGAAAATTGTATATTTTTTATGAACGGATAAAAAAATGGTATATAAATTTATTGAACGGAGGAAGTACTATTTGATGAGAACTAAGAAACTTTAATGAGACAATTCTATCCTTTCAAAATGGTAGATATATGAAATAATTTCACTTTATATTTTGCCAATATTGAGTAATGATATGAACTCACGTTGTTTTTTTTTTTTTTGTCAGAACTCCATATATATAATGATTATTTATGTAATATATAATCAATAAGTAATATCAATATATATAATTTATTTTTAGTCCATTTATGTATTAGTTAATTTATTAGAAGATATTAGTTGTTATTGTAACCAATACTTCATAGTGTCATAACTAACACTATAAAATATTATATATATAGAAGGGTAGAGAACACATAAGGGAATAATTCTTCATTCTGTAATTTCCAATTAACATTTCCAGATTTCCTTTTCCATGGTAACTTAAATGATAGTGCTTTTTCTTATGAATATATTTTATATTTATTGATATTATTATATGTATTTATTGATATTGTTAAATTATTAATATATACATCTAATATTATAAATGTTATATTATGATATATGAACAAGTTTCATGAGAAACTTACTCTTAGTAAAATATATTTGTATGTTAAGCATCAACCCGGCTGGCTGCGCAAATTTTAAAAATTTTATATACAGATTGATTTTAAAAAATAATATTTTCTCCTATCATAAAATTATTTTCTACTTTTCTTTTTTATTTGTCTACGAATTTTTTTATTTAAAAATAATCTATACTTACAAATAAAAATATGGGTCCCCACAATACCCCCACTCTTCTCTTTTTTTTCTATTATTTTTATTATAATACTAATTTTTATTAAATTTCGTGTCACTTTTAAAAAAAAAAAAAAAGTAATTTGAAAGGAGTATATTTACTTTACTTTATTAAAGAAAATCTAAATCGGGAGAAATTTAAATTTAAAATTAATTTATATTGATGTGAGATCTATAAAAAAAATCCAAGAATTTTATATTAAGCTACACATTGGAAACAAACACATGTGATATGATTTCAGTAATTGTGTAGGGCCGGCCTGTAGATTGGTCCTTGATCTCGTAGTGGGCCGAACCTTTTCATAGCTGGGCTGGCTCGTGGTCCCTACTTTTAACCCGGTCCAACCTTCTCTCTTTCACACACTAGTATGTATGTCAGAGATCGTTGGATAACTCAACATGAAATACTATTTATTAATTTTTCAATTAAAATTAAATTATATTATAATTTTTAATATTTTATTTTTTTGTCTCATTTAAATTCATATTTCAATCATATTAATATCTTGTACATTGCAGAATTAGTGTCACGAGTTCAATTGTACAAAGCATGAGATTGACTTGCAACTTTATTAATATTCAAATTTAAGTCTCCTACAGATAATAATAATAATTGATAAATTTAATATAAATTTGACTTTTTAATAAATAATATTTCATTTATATTCCACGAATATACTTATGCAAAGTGCACATGAGGCAAAACGATTAAAAAATGGTTAATCTTATCTCTTTGAACTGATAATTAAGAAAAGATTTCACATTTCTGATTTTTGCTGACTTTGGGCATGTTTGCAATCAAAATTTGAAGAGTGATAAACACTCTTTTAGTTTCTTTTTATTAAGTTAGTGAGATCTATTTTTTTTTTTTTCAAAAATACTTATTACTATTGATTAGTAGTTGAAAATATACCCTTATTAATTGGCTATAAATTTCTTTCTTGAGAGATGGTATCAATAAACTTGAACGACAAAATTTTATATAACAATGGATGATGTTATTATAAAATTATTTTAAAATTTTTAAAATATTAAATATTTGATCATGAATATTAAGAATTATATTAGTATAAAAATTTAGTATTAATAATATTATATATTGTATTACTTTTAAATATATTGTATTACAATATTTAATACAAAATACAATATTGTATTACTTTTAAATTACTTGTATTACTTTTAAATATATTGTATTACTTTTAAATTACTTGTATTTAATACAAAATATATTGTATTACAATATTTAAATTTAAAGCATCAATTGTTCAAGCGAAACATTTAAAATATAAAATATTTAATTAAGAGTATCAATTAATTTATTCAAAATATAATAATTAAGTAGTAATTTATGAAATAGAAAGATAATTTATATCATAAATTATTTTTATATAATACATACTCCCTCCGTCCCAATAGATATTGCGGAGTCTTTTGGGCATGCAATTTAAGAAAAATGTATAAAAAATACATTTTTATAAATATTATATGTGTATTATGAGAGTGTAGTTTAATAAATAGTTTTTATTTTTAAATATGGGACAAACCAAAATAGAAAGTATGCAATATTTTTTTGGAGTACTTTATATTTAATTGTTGTTAGAAAAAAGGAATTTCATTTCTTCGTTGGATGACATTATTGTTAAAATTGAGAATTTTCTCTCTTTTTTGAATGGTGGAAAAAATTGGAGAGGGTAGTAGTGTAGTTAAAAAGTAAAAAAGAAAAAAAGAAAACACCACATGTGTTTTTCTTTTTAATTTTATTTAACGCAATTATAACATTCCCTCCATCTTTGAAATTAATTGTTTTTTTGTTTTTATATTCTGTTTTGTTTTGTCTCTTCCTGAAAAACAAGCATTCACCAAAACCTTTATGACATTATTCCCTTGCATCCAAAGAGTGCCAATTTAGTAGTTTACCCATTAATTTATCAGTGTGAAAAGTAAACAATCTGTTTATAGAAAATAATAATAAATAAAGGATAAATTTGTGATTCTACATTCATTGTTAATTTAAACTACAAATCCAAACACATTAATCCAAAAAAGAAAAATTGAACTAACTCAATTAATCAACGGACTTCTCACTTGAGTGAATTACTTGAATTCGATTTTATCTGGGAATGAACATGGATTAAGAGAACAAATGAAATTAATTGCAGAGAACAAAACCAAACAAGAAAAAACAAAAGAAGCTATTTCAAGAGTCAATTTCATCCAATAAAAACAAAGAAAAGAGAGGCGTGGGGCTGGGGTTGTGCTCTCATGATCATTAACCATGGTTGAAATTTAAGAAGAAACTCGCAAATATTAATCATTTTATTGACTCTGTGTCAACCCATTATTTCCACCACACCCTTATCGATATATGGAATGGAATATTCACATTCAATCTCTCAAATTAATCTCTGCTTTATCTTGTCGACTCCATCCATTTTTTTAATGCTGATTTAAATGTCAAAAAAAAGTTGAACCCATTTTCAGCTCTCTCTCTCTCTCTCTCTCTCTACTCTATAGGGTTCTTGGAAGGTATTCCTTCACTTACTGTAGCTACTTCTTTATGCTTATTGCTTGCAGAGTGTGGGAGATGCATGTTCTTTTCGACTGGGACTTTGAGGTGTAAGATAAGATTTGTCTATATTTGTTTGGCCCGTGTATGGCTATTTTTAAGCATTCCTAGGGAATATGTATGATCTCTCTGTTTTGTTGGTGATATAAATCTGTAATCCCTTAACTTCTCTGTGTGAAGATGTGGTGTACTTAAATTCAAGATTTAATTTCTATTGATTGGTTTCTCGTTTTAAGCATCTTCTTGTTACAATTTCAGGATTTCTGTTTCTGGGTTTTGAATCTTTGATGTTTGAGGGCCTGTAATCTTGAAAAAATCATCGTGAAGTTGAAGGATAAGAAATCAGTTGACTGAGGGTTTTAGGGTTTTAGTGTATTTTCAATTTGAGCTCTTAAGCTGAAGTAGATGGTCATGGATCACAACTTTAGAAGCTATAACGACCCTTCTTCTCGAATCAATTTTTCAAATCATGTTGTCCCGATTTTTCGGGACCCTGATATGATGAACAAATTGAGAGTTAATGGTAATTATATGCCTGTTTCTAGTCAGTTAAATTTTGATGCTGTAGGCCAGTCATCAGAAGGCGATTCGCCTGAGGATTTCGATTTTAGTGATGAAGTGCTTAGGTACATAAACCATATCCTCATGGAAGAGGATGTAGAAGACAAAACGTGCATGTTTCAAGAGTCTGCAGCTCTTCAAGAAGCGGAGAAGTCATTCTACGAGGTTCTTGGGGGGCAGCACCCCCCTGCTTCTAGAGATTATCAACTGGTCCCGGTTTTGGACCAGAGTATTGAGAGCCCTGATGAGAAGTTTGGAGAATTTAGGAGCTATAATGATGTAGAATCTGTGTGCCCTGATTTGTATAATGATCATGTTTTTGTCTCGCAATCGACTTCTCAATCATCTCATAGTTCGTCAAGTGATGGGCCCGTAGATTCTCCAGTGAGCACTCTCAAGATTCCCGGTTTGTTCAGTGTTAACGAGTCGTTTATACAGTTTAAGAAGGGAGTCGAAGAAGCAAGGAAATTCCTTCCTAGAGGCAGTAACTTGGGTGTAGGCTATACTGACTTGGGAGTGAAGTTGGAAAATGAGGATTTTCTTGAAATATCAAGAGGGAAGAAGAATCCATATCGTGAGAGCATGGGGTCCACAGAGGAGCGAAGCAGCAAGCAGTCTGCTGTTTACTCTGAATCAACTGTGAGTGGGGACATGTTTGATAAGGTGCTTCTATGCAGTCAGGGAAGAAATGAGACTGCTCTTCGTAAAGAATTGAATGAAGTAACTAAAAGCATTGACGATTCTTTGAAGGGAGGGAAAATGAGCGGTAAGAAACGGGGAGGCAAAAGAAATGTGGTAGATTTGAGGACCCTTTTAACCCTTTGTGCACAAGCTGTTGCAGCTGATGACCATAGAAGTGCAAACGAGTTTCTGAAGCAGGTGCGTCAACACTCTTCTCCAACAGGGGATGGAATGCAGAGACTCGCCCATTACTTTGCCGACGGTCTTGAAGCGCGTTTGGCTGGAGCAGGGACGCAGATATATACGTCCCTCATCAAATTGCCTACCTCTGCTGCTAATATCTTGAGAGCTTACCATATATACCTTGCCACGTGTCCTTTCAGGAAGATCTCTAACTTCTTTGCGAATAAAACAATCATGGGTGTGTCTGAGAAAGCCACAAGGCTCCACATTATTGATTTTGGAATTCTCTATGGATTCCAATGGCCGTGCTTTCTACAACGCCTATCTTCTAGGGCTGGTGGACCACCCAGGCTTCGTATCACGGGAATTGATTTTCCATGCCCAGGCTTTCGACCATCGGAACGTGTTGAAGAGACGGGGAGGCGTTTGTCTAGTTATGCGGAGACTTTTGGAGTTCCGTTTGAGTTCAATGCGATAGCTCAAAAGTGGGAAACAATCAAACTGGAAGATCTTAAGATAGAGAAGGATGAGCTGGTGGTGGTGAACTGTCTTTATCGTCTCAGGAATCTGTTAGACGAGACTGTGGTAGTGAACAGCCCGAGAAATATGGTTCTGAACCTCATCAGGAAGATAAATCCTGCAGTTTTTGTTCAGGGGATAGTGAATGGTGCCTATAATGCCCCATTTTTCATCACCAGATTCCGTGAGGCTCTGTTCCATTATTCATCCCTTTTCGATATGCTTGATTCCAATATTCCCCGAGAAGTTCACGAGAGGATGCTTCTTGAGAAAATAGTGTTTGGACGAGAGGCAATGAATGTGATTGCTTGTGAAGCAGCTGAGAGAATTGAGAGGCCGGAGACGTATAAGCAATGGCAAGTCAGGAACTTGAGAGCTGGATTCGAGCAGCTTCCTCTCGACAAAGAGATAATGAAATTAGCAAGAAACAGAGTTAAGTCGAGTTACCACAAAGATTTTGTGATCGATGAAGATGGCCAATGGTTGTTGCAGGGTTGGAAAGGGCGTATTGTATATGCCCTCTCTTCTTGGAGGCCTGCACATTGATATCCCGTCACTAGGGGTATTATCGTACTTCCACATCAATCATGAACTTCGATTTGTCCCTTTGTTCATACCTAGGTAAGGATCCATTCTATCTATACATTAAATGTCTTTTGAGGAAGTTTTTTATTACTTTTGCTTGTTTTTGTGATACTCATTTTTTTAAAGTATTATAAAAGCCTGCTTAGAAGTTTTGTGAATGTTTTTTTTTTTTTAAATCTGAAACCTATAATAAAGTTTAGTTAATCACATTTGATTTTTGTAGGTGATCTGCGGAAGCAGATTTGAGTTTTTCAATAGGAAAGAACAATGATCCCATAATCTCATACTGATCAAGACGCATGCTTGAACGGCAAAGAGGTAGTGTCTAAAATTTAACCTTTCATAGTGTTGACACTTTCATTTAGTTAAGCCAGTTTTTAGATGGAGGATATGAAATATGTTTGCATAGTATAGGCTCGAAGATCATACTATCGAAGCTTTCATGTCCTGCAATGTGAACATTTCGATAAGTTTAATGACCACGTATTTTCATAGGGACATTTGTTCGATTACATTACAGAGTATGACTTGGGCTTGTTCATTGCGTACACATTTGCACGTCGGACTTGTGAGTTATTCGTATTATGTATGATCCGACGTTGTGCCATTTTATCATTTTACACAAGAATGTTGCTTTGCACTACATTATTGATCAATCTCTGGTTGTCATTTTCTTCTCACAAGATTTCAACTTTCATGTGATGTTCTTATTAAGGTGGTGTATCTGTGTGTGCATTTTGTAGAAGTCTATAGTGATACTTGCACTGTGGTGACACATGAGGTGTAGCATCTACTTGATTGAAAATTAGATAGAAATCAATATAACAATAAATGTCTTTTAAATTTGGGAAAAATATATCTTAATAGTTTGTTTTAAATAATTCTTAAACTATTGAATTTTTTTTTCGAAAGGTTCTTAAACTATGTATTTGTTTTAAAGAGTCTTTAGACTATTGATTTTATTTATTTTTGTTTCGGGAGGTTCTTAAAAAAACAAACAATTTAAGGATTATTTTGTTCTTGAGAGTTCTCAAATTAAAATTTAATAATTTAAGGAATTTTTAAAATACTAGTTTAAAGATCTTTAGAAACAAAAAAATGTTAGGGAAATTAATTAAATAAATAAATTGATTTTTACAATTCTCTATGAGTTCAAATTTTTAGATAAAGCGGAATTTTTTTCATGGTATCAGAGTAAAGGCTCGTTCAATATTTTGGGTTTGATTTCTATTGAAAATAGCTCCATTCATGTTGAAGTGTTCATTCATTGAGGTTCCTTGAAGAACATAGTCGAAAATTCAACCCATGAATGAGTGAGTTAATAAAGAAATTAATTAAATTAATTCATTCTATAACTTTCTATAAGTTTAAATTTTAAATAAGTTAGAATTTTTTAAAAAATCAATAATTTAAGGATTCTTTGAAATAAATAATTTAAAAAAATCAATATAAAATTTAATAGTAGTTTAGGATTTAAAAGTTTTTCCTTTAAATTTTAAATACCTAAATGGGATGACTTGGTAGATAAAATTCAAGGGATTAGTTTAGTATGCACCAGTTACACGGTGTAATTCAAGTTCATTTTTTAAAAATTACACAAAATACTACTGAAAAGTTATATATGTTATTACTGAAAAGTATATTTTTTATAGTGTAATTTTTCAATAATAACTTGTGCAATTTTTTAGTAATAAATTGTATAATTTTTAAAAAATACACTTGGGTTGCACAGTATAACCGGTGTAAGTTAGAATTACTCAAATTCAGGAGGTGTATTCAAAGTTCAAACACAGTAGGAATGTAATGAAAGTCTTGTATGATGTCAAAATGTGGGCATTTCAGGAAAAAAAAAAAAAAAGGAAGCCGCAAAATGTAAGGCTAATAAATACTGGCTTTTGTGTATAGCAAACGAATTAAAAAGTTGGCATAGTGTGTCAAATGGCCCCCCAAATTATCATTTTTTATTTTAAAAGTATTTTGAACTATTTTTTTTTAAAGAGCTTTTAAACTATTAAATTATTAATGGTTCTTAGGAACGAAAATTCATAAAAATTACTGAATCGCTCATCTATCCCACTATAAAATTTTCAGTCCATTTTTTGTGACCTATCTTTTAAATTTTTAATTCACATTCTTTTTACTTCATATAATAATATCCTACTCTTTTTTCTATATTACTCACTCCGTCCACGATAAATGGTCCACGTTGCCTTAAATAGTCGTCCACAATAAATAGTCTACTTACCTAAAATGAAAAACTTACAATCATTATTTTCATTTTTTATACACATATGCTCACTTTTACACATCACATCAAGTACTTTTTTAATAATTAAATATATTTTTTATACTAATACACTCACTTTTACACATCAACATCTATTTTTCTTAATAACCGTGCACAACAAGGATAATCCAATTTTCATGATCGGAGGGGGTATATTATTCATAGTATAATTATTATTTTAACACTATCATGCCCAAAACATATAAAAAGTTTATAGAAAGACAGATAAAATAAACATATCACTCAAGAACATTAATATCACCAAAATATACAAAATTTACTATTACAAAATATTGTAAAATATTTCATGAATCGGTCATAAACTTCACATGTTTGATAAATGCTAATGGCATTAGGCATTAGCCTCACCATATGTCATGCAAATTAACAAAGTCAAGGAAATGATTTTTTTTTTTAATTTCTTTAGCAGAAAACAATATTATTTGGAATAGAGTATAAGCACACTTACAAGTCACGGCAATGATATTATTATTTTCAAATAGATCTATATAAGGGTGATGATTTCACAATTTTCAAATTAAATAAAACTACTGCAAATTGAAGAACTAACTCGAACTAGTGATATATTGTAACTCAAAGAGTTAAGGTGGCAACAGTGATGGACTGACGTTACCATGTTGATGAAGCTATAGGCTTAAAAAAAGAAAAAGAAAAATAAAAAAAGATCTAAAATGAGCATTGATAACATCTAGAGTTATAAGAACAAGAGATGCTTATCTAAATTCTGCCATGCTGCATAACCCCATATCGATCAAATCGAATACCTGCAGGGTCGATAACTTCGAAGCCAATCTTCACCCTTTTCGTAATAATCCATCCGGCTAAACGTTTGCTGTGGAAATTGCAGGGCAGCGGCATAAGTTGAAGCTCCGCGCCAAGCATCAAGAATTGGGTCCGAGGCTCTGAAGATCTTTATAGGGGCCCCACAAGGTTGTATCATTTGAATTCCAGATTCTAAGCGCTCGCACATCCCCGGAAAGAGACAGCTTCCACCTGTGAGGAGTATTGAATTGGTTATTCGTTCTCCCACGCCTTCACCTTTTGATGGCAACCTCCTTATAGAGATGCCAACCATTTCATCTAACCCAGCCTGGTCCAGCCCAATCAAGTTTGGATTGAACAAAATTTCCGGACAACGGAATCTTTCTACTCCGAATGTAATCTGGAAATCTTCCTTGGTTAGAGGACGAAAGCGAGGTGCCTCAGAGGTAGAGGAACCGGGTTCAGATTTGAAAAAGGTTGGGTCAATTTCCTGCACAACAAGTAATTCATGTAAAATAGAGAGAATATTTAAAGACAAGTAACAATCTTGCACACCAATTGTACAGTGCAAATGTAGACAACTAACTTCCTTAATAAAACAATTAATACAATTTAAAAATACACTTGAGTAACATGATACACCTAGTATATACAAGTACTTGTTGGTTAGAGATAATTTCAAATATATTCTTGAGTTGCATGATGCACCTGATGTATACAAATATTTGTCATTTAGCATTACAGATTTACTCTTAATTTACCTTGTGCATAAAAATTTGCTATTAGAGATGAGTACAGCATTTGTACAATGCACTGTATACAACTAATACCTTTTTCAGTGAAAACAAATAATAATTATAAATCAATACTTTTTTAGTAGAACAACTAACACTATTTAAAGCTACACTTAAGTTGCACAGTACACTTGGTGTATACACTTTTTTCATATAGAGATAATTAGAAAACTACCCTTGAGATTTAGCCTAGGGAAACTTACTTGTAGCCTAGAGGAGATGCGAGCTAACTCAGCTTCATCAGGATCTGGCCCATCATCATCGTCATCATCATTATCCCTACTCATCAGCTTGTAGAGCTGCCAGTCTTCATCTCTTGTACCAAAAGTATCCTCTCCCTTGCCCCGGTCAAAGGCTGCTGTAGTCAAGAGGCGCATCCTTTCTCTTTGGGAGGGATTTAGCCTCTCCCCACGACCTACACCTCCAGATCCATTATTATTCCCATTAGTATGTCCACCGTTTGTCTTTAATCTCTTTCGCTGCTCTAATTTCTCAGAAAGGTCTCTATGTTTTGCTCGCAACTCTTCCAAATATTGCTCTGGATTTTGTAGGCGTCTTTCTTCCTCCAGCTTCTTTTGTCTCTCTCTTTCAAATTCCTCTTCGAGCTGTTTCTGTTTTTTCTGCTGCCTTGCCTCAGACGTGGATTTGATAAATAACTGTTTCCTCTTTTGTTTTAGCTGTTACAAGCGAAATTTTAGAGCGATTTCAGAAAAGCAAAAACATACTTGCATAGAGAATAAGTTTCAAGATAAGGTTATATTTTTAATTCAAGTTCAAAACAAACAAATAAATTGAAGCATTGTACAAAGAAAGGAACTTATTTGGCTAACACATCAAACTAAGAACCTGATCTGGAGTAAGCATCTCATCAGGTACATTAATCAGATTGTATTTTTCAGCAGAAGAAGGTTCCATCTTGTCCACGCTTTCGGCAGGTTCTCCCTTTGCTCTGCGTAAAGATTGTGTTGCCTTCACAAGGGCGGATTCAGCATCCTGTTTTGAAGTATATACAGTCTTTGCAAGGATTGACGGAATATCAAGTTCTGTCGCATTCCTGAGCCTCTGCAATAGCATGTCCAATTCCCGTATTTCATTTTCGAGATCATTTATTCTATTAAACCTCTTAGCTTCAGCCATCTCCCTCAATCTTTGACCTTGCTTTTCTCTTAAAGCCGCCTTTCTAGCGAGCTCTTCCTCTGATGGGGCCTCCTCTACTGGTGCTGGAGTCCATGGAAGCTGCCAACACCTTGTCTTTTCTTCGGCTTTCCTGTCCCCTGTCTAAGACAAAAGTAAATGATCTTTTTTTCTTTTTTCTTTTTCTTTTTTTTTTCGGCGTAGTGACTAAGACACAGGGAAATGGCAAAGGCATTGGTGGAATAACTAATGAACGAAGTTACCTAAATAAGACAGACAGGAAAGGGAAAAAGCATTAGTGAATAACTAATGAAAGTAGTTACCTGAAACAACCGAACTTCTGATGCGTAGTCTGGTGCAATATAGCAGTGATCCATCTTCAGGTCTTCAATCTTCTCCCACGTAAAATTTGACCTGAATTAGAGTTCATTAACACAGACGCCATTCAGTTATATAATATTTGTTTGTAGTATTAATGCTAAAAGTTAATCCTACTTACATATGATGAGGATATTTAAGTGAAAGAAGTTGCTTTAGATAATCCGTCACGTGATATCCACCAATATTAGTCCGGCAGCATGCTTCATACACCGGTTCTCCGTTCAAAAACTGAAATTAGACGAAACCCCATAAAATAGTCAATTGTTGCACTGAGAAGAAGCAGGATTGCGAAATACTGATTACTAACTAAAACTGTAGACCGCAGGAAGATATCAAATCATGGTAATGACAGTTCGGCATCAGCAAACGCATTTCTAAGTCCTGAGTTTACAACTATAGTTTATATTTGAAATTAGAAAGATAAGAAAAGATTAGTTATGCGCATAATATTTCTTACAAAAAGCACGGCCTCAGGATAGGTTGCCATGATTATATGTCTGTTTTTCTCCAGTCAGCCTTCTGTAGGCACTCATTTTCTTTTGAATTTGGTTTTAGAACAAGCTGAAGTGGAGCCTGGGAAGTCAAATGGACTGCAAGATTGCTGGCTCGATGCTCAACCACCTCTATTGTTCCTCCCAAAATAAATCTCCAGCAGAAATCGATGGAAACAGACGTAAAATATGTACAATTGCCTATTTCTCTCGATTGCCTATATAGTTTATTTTTATACTTTAGTTTTCAAATGGTGGAACTGGATCATGTTTGGTTTTGAAGCATACATTGTCAACCATTAAAAACCAAATTTCTTTCACAGATTGAGTCCATCAACACGAATCCAGTAAATGCATATATATACAAAGTCCATTTTTCTCAAGATCCCAAAATCAGAGTATTTTCTTTCATTTTCTAGACAATTACAAACCCTGTGAGATGATAAATAATTTTTTTTAATGACTCGGTATTTTTTGACCCAAGAACCGACTAATTCAGGGACCAATCTCAGCATCCACCAGCAGGGACCCTAATTGAAGACGAAGAAAAACTCAATATGGACCGTACAAACAGATACCGATGGAACCGGGGGGTTTCAAATCTGAGACCTAGAGAAGAGCATACCCCTGAATTTCAAGTCTACACCACGAGGCCAACCCCTGATGGTTAGATGGCTACGATTTAATCTCTATAACATCTTGTCCATATGCTTCTTGTCCCAATAAAATTCCTTGATCTATTTAACATTTATTATATTCAGCAATCTAACTTAGCATAGCATACCGGGATAACATGACTTGTATTAAATCCAGAGCAGACTGCTAGACCATCACTTCTACAAATGCCAAGTTGTTGGTTGTACTTATAGCTGAATGCCGTATCAACACCAAATGCTGCAATGACATAAAAAGTACCAAGGGGCACAGTGAATCGCAAGGACATAAAACTAATATGACAACAATACAATAAAAACTCAAGCAGCTGGGGAAGGAGGATTTTCTTTTCTTAGAAGCAAAATATATGCCACACTTAGAAACATATTCAGAGATAGAGATAGACTCCCTCTAACAAGCTGCAAAATTTTACCTACTGATGGAACTCCATAAGTTTCAAAAAGAAGCTCCGCCATTTTACTGCGAGATTGTACTGGATTGCACATACATTCAGTAATCAATACAGGATGGTCAATCTGTTCTTCCACCAATTGAGAAAAAAGAAGAGGCCAAGGCAACGTTGATTAAGCTCAAAATTGATTTTAAATCTATTAACAGTAGGAGAAGGCAAAACGCGGATTTCAGGATATCGTCAACGCATTACCTTTGATTCTCCAAATTGTTGGATATGGTAAATTATAGTCCAGAACACACAAAGTCATCTAAGCCAGCTATTATTAGGATATTAGGCCATTAATTTGTTGAAAACCTCTCTTTAATGATATTAAGAAATGAATACTTGGATCTTTTAATTTAAAATGTTAGGTTAAAGATAGCTGATTTTCCAAATATTATACTCCCTCCCTCCCTCCCTCCCGGGATTACTTGCACACTTCGTTCTGCACACTATTTAAGAAAAGACACTTTTTGAATAAAGTAGTGACGATGGATAAATATGTGTATATTTTATGAGTGTGCACACAAATCAATAATTTCTTTTATAGAGTGTGCAAGTAATGTTGGGACGTCTCAATAAGGCAAGCGTGCAAATAATCCTGGGAGGGGGGAAGTATAAAGAAAAGGAAGAGGGTGATATAACAAAAGATCAAGCAATGTACTTAAATATATAAGAGGGATGGGGGTGGGGGGAGGAGATAATGGCAATCGCCATCAAAAGTTTCTTTTAAATTCAGAAAAAGTATAAGCACGTACTCACCATAAATCACACTTCTATTACTCATCTTTATTTTAATCATTTGATGGCTTGCACTTACTTTAGAAAGAAAAAAATTAGCTCCCCCTTTCTATCCTCTTATAGTTTCATTTTTTTTATTATCAAATGGTGACTCGAACTCATGACCTCACGGCATAGGCAGTGGGGCTCTAACCACTTGAGCTACTCCACTTCACGTAAAATATTATTATAATTTTTATCAGATATTTTTAGAACCCTTTTGTTTGTGATTGTTTAGTTAATCATCTTGTGAAAACAAATAATCAGATACCTATATATATTTCCTCTTAGAATAGATTTTTAATGGACAAGATCCATAACCACCCCCCCCCCCCCCCCCCCCTCCCAATATCCTTTCCTCGACACATTGTATTTAACCCATGTACAAAAGACGAAAAAAAATTTAAATGGCTAAGGAGATGTACCTGTGATTGATCTGCCCCCAACCGATCTAGGCCAAAGTCCAGAATCTAGTTGAACACCAACAAACATAAAGGTGATTACATAAAGTTACATGCCTCTGCACCCAGAAGTTCAGAATCTACTTTCACATTCTAAAAGTAAGGTAAAAGAAGAGCCTGATATCTTCGTTGAAATCAAGCTCTTAAGGAATACACGGAACACTTTAGTCATACAAGAAAAGTGAACTTCGAGAAAGGAACTACAAACTAAGCACCTCTTGTGCATTTTTTTTTTTTACAGAGTACAGAGGTAAAGCTGCAAGAAAGTATCAGAATGCCATGATCTCCACTTAACGTTACAAAAATATACCTGCCATCTCTAGTGTAAAGACATTGCTAAATGAATAAAATTCAAAGGCCACTCATCCTGAGCTGTTTCCAACACAATCATCCTAGTTTGTTTCCCAAAATCTTAGTCAGCAAGAGACCGCAGCAATTTGTTTCAGTATCTTGAAGAGGTGTTGTTTAACATAGTTTTTCAGATAAATGTATTCTTCAAATCAGGACCATAACATACTGTTGACCCACTACATTTCAATTGTTTTAGGATGGAGCCATTGCTATTTAGCCTCTCAGGATGCTATGAAAACTACGCAATGCAAAGACGTGCCCAGACGGATGTGAAGATGATAAAGACCCACAAGCCTGGCTGCTTTCTTTCACAAGCTATTTAAAACAAAGTATAATTGTGCAGGCCATTTGAAGTTGAAAAGAACTACACCAGATTTAGTTTATTTTATGTTACACTTATCATATGCTAATCTAGCAGTATTTATGAGCAGTATCAAATTTAAGGGGGGGCAACCCCTTTTTTTTTTAGCCCTTATAAATGTGCATATGTTCATAGTTATATTAATATGTGTATGTATCCTTCTTGTTTAAATTTATATGTGTTACGTTAATATTTAATTATTGATACCTATAAGTTAGACTTAACACGTTTATATTATACTCTCGCCCCCCTAACGTCTAGATCCTAGATCTGCCATTGTTTATGAGGCTCCAGATGATAATATATACTGCTTCCATCCCCTACTTAACTTCCTATTTTGTCGTTTAGGTTGTCCTTTACTAGTTTTTCCCTACCCAAAATAGCAAAGACACAAATCTACGTTTTTAAACTATCTCCTCCAAACATCTCAAAATTACATCACATGCTTGATTACTCTACTTTACCCAATAAAGTAGAAAACTTTCATACCCTCTTCTTTATTACTCAAAATAATAATAAACAACTCCACCTTAAATCCCGAGCCCAAACTCAATGGGAAAGTAAGTAGGGAACGGAGGGAGTAGTGTACAAGCTTATAGATAATGTGATTGAACGACATAAAAGTGAAAACAGTTATTAAATAGTTTATGGCAGGTGCTTAAACTTTAATGTGAAATACTGAGCAGTCTTAAAACTCATGCAATGACAAAAGGGTAATTAGATTCAGCTATTTATCTTTTTTTTTTACTTTAATCCTCAAAGCATACTACAACCAACCCGGGTTCATTGATGCAAATGACACACCATCTCACAAAATCCTATTAAAATATTTTAAAGAAGAAAAAAGAAATACCAATTCACACATGTACAGCCATAGGGGAAGACAAGAAATGAAAAGGAGAAAGAACAATAAAAAAAAGGAAGGAATTAAGAGATTGATTAATCAAAAATAGGGGAACAGCCTTACATATTCCATTATTTCAAACTGATAAACAACGTTTCCATCAAAAGCTGAGCGAGGTCCTGATCTTGTGCAGTCAAAATATTTCAGTAAGGCAGGATTATGGTCCCCTACAACTGTTATGGTTTCACCTGTAGAACAAATTTTAATAAATTTTGGTGACTAGAGTATAAATTTCCAAGTTCCCAAGAAACAGTGAAATGGAATGTGAGAGTACCAGTAAAAATCAGTTTGCCTTTTTTTAGAATTAATCGCTTTTAACTTCCAAGTCACTTGTGGTATATGTAACATCTGCCCTCCCCACCCCCCAAAAAAAAAAAAGAAAAAAAGAAAATACCCAAACAATACCCATGACATTCAACATTTGCATATACTATCCCTCAAAATTAGACTCTGCCAATATTTCTTGTTTCTAAAATGTGTTACCAGATTAGTTAAAATAATTTTATTAATTAACATAACTTGAATATTATCACATCTTTCCAGTCAAAATTGCACTCTGCCACTTCTGATTTTAAAGATACAAAGATCAGGAAATCGAGCTCTCCTGTAGGATATTGGCACTCTGAGGTCACACTCAGAAAAAGAAAGCTCGTATGAGAAGTCTTGTAGCAGCGAGTCATATATAACTAGATAAGTTTATTTTTTTCATGTAAAATTGCTTCATCTAACAAAGATGCACTCTTATTACCTGAGAAAAGCCACATTATATAAATCAAACATTAAGGAATTTTTATAGTTAAAAACAGAAAGGCCGACTAGGATTCATGTCGAACCAACATTTAAGAACCAGTAAAGTAAAAGAAAGCCAAAAAAAATAACCATAACTTGCAACAACAAAAAATCACTATTTCGTTGACGTAATAAAGAGAAAGCTACTAGAGCAGAAGATAAATTGACAAAATGTGAAATTACCAGTAATCTTATGGCGTGGTCTCTGAATAATGTTTCGGAAAACAACTCGAGGATCGTTCTCTCCAGCCCATCTACAAAAATAGCCACAATTCTCAGCCCAGAATTAGTGCTTGCGTAATATACAAGTTGAGTTGCTCAAATAAACATATTAGGGTTTAATTTGAGGGTACCCAATCCGAAAATAGGAGCCGCCG
Organism: Prunella vulgaris; assembly: GCA_026898435.1. Taxonomy (NCBI): domain Eukaryota; kingdom Viridiplantae; phylum Streptophyta; class Magnoliopsida; order Lamiales; family Lamiaceae; genus Prunella; species Prunella vulgaris. The sequence goes on along the minus strand of JAPKLY010000242.1, from coordinate 384,291 downwards.
TTGTCGATAACAATTGTATGGTCGGAAGAGAAACTGCTATAATCCGATTGCCTCTGAATTTTCGATATGAACGGCATTATTTTTAATCGAAATTAGTCGAAAAACACACTCTACTTTTCTGGCAGAGAAGAAAAGGGGGAAGGGAGTCCCTCGCTCTAGTCTCTTCTATTTCTTCTGTGTATCATCTTCCAGCATAGCAAACAAAGTACAACTGCGAAAAGAGGAGCAAGCGAGCCGGCCTTCGGTCCGGTTCGACTAAAACGATTTTTGTTTTTGTGACATTTATTTTGAATAGGAAATAGGATGGCATGGCATGTTCTTGTTTTGAATTCTCTCTAAAATATTTTATGCTTACAAACCTTTCGGTGCTTCATAAGATTTAGGGTCCTTGGTTGGGATATTTAGTTCAAAATTTTAATGTTTATTTGAAGTAATTTTATTATAATTTTGATTATTAAATACAAATAAATTTATTATAAATCATTTACTTGGGAGATATGATTTGGATTTCAAACTCTTTTCATTTATTACATTTACCCAGCACCTCTTTAGTGAAATTGTTATAGGTTTGAAGTTGTATTTAAGGTATGTTCTGAAACTCTATTACACTTATAAAAAGTGATGATTAGTGATTTTTATAGTCAAATTTAAAATGGGAGTGTGTTTGAAATAAAGTGATCTTAAAAATAAGAGTATTTACAAAAAAAAAAATCACTTAAATAATACTCCCTTTGTCCTCGCATCACTCTTTACACCTAAATAAAAATGTGCAATGAGTATAATATTGAGGATGATGTGTAAAATTATATTCTTCAAATAATGAAATTAGTTATATTGAATGTAAAAAGTAATGATATTTTGTGTAAATATGTGAATAGAATAGGTATTATGTGAAAATAGTTCATGATAAGCTTATCATGAAATTGTCTTAATGTATCAAATATTTGATCAAATGTATCAATATATTAATCAGGTGTATCAAAAGTTAAAGTCAATATATAAATTTTATTGACATCAACTTTTGATATGCTTGATGAAATTTTTGATACACCTAATTAAATGTTTGATACTTTAAAACATGTTCAAAATAAGCTTATCATAAACCATTTTCATATAATACTTTGTCATTTGAATATTATGAGGATAAAATTAAAGTAATGATAGAATATGCAAAGTGTTATTGGACATGTCAAAAAATAAAGTTTTTAAAGCATTGTGGAATAAAGTAAGTAATAAATTTAAAAAGTATTCACTATAAAAAGTGGGTCCCACAAAACGTGAGTTCTTTCTCCAAGATGATTTGGTCCCACAAAATTAATATATTTTAAAATATAAAAGTAATGTTCTTACCAAGTAGAAGTTTGCAAACAATGATTTGGTCTTTAAACTTGAAAATAAATGGAAGTTAAATATCCATTTTGATGTGAATGACGTCAGACATTAATTATCCTATCGGTTTAGATCTAATTCACATTTTACACATAATGAAGAGGAGGGCCCATAAGCCTAAACAAGAGTTGAGCCCACACTTAACATAGAGCAAAATATTGGGCCAAAGCCCATCCCGAAAAACTTTATGACTCGGGCCTCACCTTCTTGCATCAAACTGATATAAGTTATTAGAGAAAATATAAAAAATGGTCCTGTAACTTTGTTTGAGTCCAGATTTAGTCCTTTATCTTTATAATTTCTCGATTATAATCCTTTTGTTATAAAAAATGGTCCTTTCCACCGGAAATTAAAAAATTGGCCGGAATTTACACCTGTTCCAGGAGATATATAAAAAATGGTCCTGTAACTTTGTTTGAGTCCAGATTTAGTCCTTTATCTTTTTAATTTCTAGATTATAGTCTTTTTGTTATAAAAAATAATATATTAATTTTAAATTAATTTTTTTTATAAAATATTGAATATTACATAATTTTATTTAAAAACACTTATTTTTTAAAATGAATGATTACAAATAAATTTTGAAGTTTAATTTTGGAAATTTTAATTCGTACGAAAATGTTGATTTTTTAAAATTTCAATTCATATGAACATGTTGATTAATTTTTTTTGAAAATAAATGATTATTCATATTTAAATATTATAACAAGGTTAAATATATATGACTATTAATATTAATGGTTAATATTAACATAAATGGTTAATATTTATCTATTTTTGTTTTTATTAGAAATTATTTTTGTTCCCTCGACATTTAATTGTAAGTTAATTTTGGAAATATTAATAGTCAATGGAATTACTCATTGTTTCGTAATATTTTGAAAATTTTAATTCATAGGAATATATTGATTAATTTTTTTGAAAATAAATAATTTAATTTGAAATTTAATTGTAAGTTAATTTTGGAAATATTAATAGTCAATGGAATTACTCATTGTTTCGTAAGATTTTGAAAATTTTAATTCATAGGAATATATTGATTAATTTTTTTTTTAAAAATAACTAATTTAATTTGAAATTTTCTTTTTTGAAAATAAATAAATAATTTAATTTGAGATTAATAATATATAATTTTAAAATGAGTAATTAGTGGGATTTAGTTGACCGAGATTTATGGATGGCGGTTAATATTCTTTAACTATTAAAAAGATCTTTTTAAGATGAAAAATAAAAATATTTAGAAATATGGAGTGATGGAATAGATGGAGAAATTTGTTAATTAAAAAGAAGATGGATAAAGAAGTAACGGACAACGGTTATTCATATTTATTTTAAAAAATATAAAATTATGAGAAAATTAGAAAGTTATGTAGGAAGCATTGTATTAAGCCACGTAAAATTTTATATATTCAGAAATAGATAATAGGAGATTTTAATATTATTTAAATATGAATAATCATATTTAAAATAAAAAATAAGTATTTTTAAATAAAATTATATAATATTCAATATTTTATAAAAAAAATTAATTTAAAATTAATATATATTTTTTTATAAAAAAGGACTATAATCGAGAAACTAAAAGGATAAAGGACTAAATCTGGACTCAAACAAAGTTACAAGGACCATTTTTTATATTTCTCCTGGAACAGGTGTAAATTCCGGCCAATTTTTTTAATTTCCGGCGGAAAGGACCATTTTTTATAACAAAATGACTATAATCGAGAAATTATAAAGATAAATGATTAAATCTGAACTCAAACAAAGTAACAAGACCATTTTTAATATTTTCTCTAAGTTATTAACCAAAACTTTTAGGCAAAATTTTGTATAAAAATAAGTTAATGATATAAAGTATTAAATATTTAATTAGATGTATTAAGATTTTCATCACATGCATAAAAAATTGGAGTCAATGATATTATGTTATAATTGTTATAGATTTTATAACCTCAACTTTTGATACACTTGACCAAATATTTAATACTTTAAAATAATTTCGTGATAAACTTATTCCAAACTATTTTCACGCAATATCTACTCGTAATTTTATAACTATTGCAGTTCTCAAAAGACAAAATGCACACCTACAAAGATTGATTATCATATATAGAGATGTTCCATACAAAAGCATATCAACTTTCAAGAGTATATCTGAATTCAAATCTGACCAAAGACTGTCAAATCCCTATATAATGCTAAGACCAAATATGAAGAGGTCCCAGAACTGAGCAAGCGCAGAGCAACCAAAAAGTTAGCTCTTGTAAACCAATTACACTTTTATAGTGAAAATAATTTAAGCTATGTTTATTTCAAGTTTGAAATTTAGAATTTAATTTTCAAATTTCATATTCAAACCACACTATAAATACATATAAATTCCTATAAAATCTAATATTGATTTGACATAAAATCTTTAGATTCATACTCAAAACAAACACATATAAAATCTCACCATATTCAAATCTCAAAACAAACACATATATTTATTATTCATAATTTATTCAGAATCTTTAGATTCTAAAACCTTAACTTTCTTCGCACACTTTAATCCCAAAACAAACACACCCTTATAGTCTTCAAAACTATTACCTTGCAAAAATAATTTTATAAAATAACTCATATGCTTTAG
>JAPKLY010000242.1:332965-370270 GCA_026898435.1 Prunella vulgaris | reverse complement strand
CTAAAGCAATTTGCAAACCCAAAAATAAATCTAACTACTTCTGGGAAATTGAAGAACGAAAATTTTCACGAGATCACATAATTAATTTAATTTTTCACTCTCAACATGAATTTGAAATTGACGAATCAAAACAACTTTGTAAAATAAAATTCAGATTATTGAACCAACATCTCTAAATATCGGAACCAAATCTTCAAATTCCGCAAAATATTCAAAATCTCACAAACAAGACAAAGATGGAGTGACAACAAAGTCTTATGTAGCAGCAAAACGGATGTTCACGAAGAAAGTGGCAGGCGTGCGATGACAGAAAATAGAACTTGGGCTACGAAGATTCGTGGTGACACTAAAGGCATCAATTTAGAGGTGGTAAATGGGCCGGACCAAAATCACCCACTTTTACATGTAAATATACTCATCGGGTTGGTTCACGGGCCAAGACATATTCACGGGTCGGGATGGACCGGTTCATTTTATAATCGGACCTATAACAAATTGAGTCCAACACAACCCAGTCTAAATATCCGGTAGGCCAGATCAAAATTGTCAGCTCTAAGCATCATAATGACCTTACTTTTGATGGGATGAACAAGACGAGGGAGACAAATAAATTTCTACACTAAGGGGACTTGGGGATCAAAAAGGAAGAATGGGATGAGGTTATTTATGAAATTCTCACAACTTATTTTACACAATTATGAGTCGAAAAAGCAATCGGATAGGGGATGCCTGATTGGGTAGCTGAAGAGCTATAACAAATTTTTAGAATTTTTTACTTGACCGCCTCTTTTATCGAGTATGGTTGAAAATATTTAAATCCTATCAAATATATGCAATTAGCTTAAATGGTATTTCCTAGGCTTTTCAAGCCTACCAAATAGGGTCTAAGAATTTTTTAATTCACAATAGTAAATTTATTGATATTATTGGAAATTTATTTGCAAGATTTTTTAGTAATCTGGTTTATTTATACTTGAGTGGTTCTCATGAAAAATTCGGTTGAAACTTGAATCACAAACCAATAAGACAAACTTGATAAACTAATATTTTAAAAATTGAACCGGTTATTGAACTGAACAATTAGGGGGTATTTGGTATAATTGTAAGGAATGGAAAGGTATAGGAATGGAAAGGGTATGAAATGAAAGTCATAGTTTTCATATAGCAGAACTTTGATTGATTTCTTAGTTTTTGGGAATCAAAGTCATAGTAGAGTCATACCGAACACACACTATGACTTTGATTACCATTACCCAGTTACAAAAGTTCTCAACCAAACATCACCTTAATTGAGTCATTGCTCCACTGACTCAACTGATTGAATCGTTGTGTAAAAGTTGGGTGTCTCAGATATTAAATATTTATATATATTACCGAAAGTTGCATAAGATTATAAAGTTGTATGCATCTCTCTTGAAATTTAAATTTTTAATAAGTAATTGTGCTTGTTTTTTATTTTTATTTTTTGTAATTAACTGAATTTTTTATTTATATTATACCTAAGAAATTACAATAGTATTAAAAACTTATTTTATTTTATTATTCGGATAAAATTTCAGATGGTGGTTTTTGTATTTTTTGGTAGAATGTAATTGGATAGATTAATTTAATATGTTAAATTAATTTATTTATATAATATTTTATTCAATAATTGTGTAACATATTTTTAATATAAATATCTCATCTCATGACAAAAGTTACTTCCAACTTAATGGTAAATTTTTGTTATAAATTTCAAGTGACCTCCCGAATTCACAAGTTTTCCTCTGAATCCCTAAGCTATCAACCCTCAATTGAAATTGATAAAATAGATATCGATCAAGAACAAATAGACAACCAGTCGATAATATACCAAAAACTAGAAATGATAGATAACTACTTGAAGGGTGAAGACCCCATGATGATGCATAATAAACAAGCACAACCAAGAGAAGGAAAACACCTTGATCAAGGCCTCAATCAAAGCCAAAGAGCTGATGGAAGACATTGAGCCTCACCTGGAATATGAGCCCATGCAAATAGACGATGAGTTAAACATGGAGGGACTCAACATTGATACATAATGAAAAGAGAAAATAAGAAGGGTAACTCCAATGGAAGAATTCGAAGTTATTAAAATTAATCATGATCGATCAAATTTGGAAATGTTCATTGGGTCCGCACGAGCTTCTTGAGCCATAGCAATTCCAACTAACTAAATTTCTCAAGGCTAATCTAGACGTTTTCGTGTGGTCTCATGTGGATATAATGGAAATTGATCCCGAGCAAGTATGTCATCGGTTCAACATTATTCCAATAAAAAAGTCAGTCGAACAAAAATGATAGAAGTTCGGGCTAGACAAGTATTAAGCCCTGAACAAAAAGTCAAAAAATTACTTGATAATAATTTAATCCGAGAAGCTTTGTGCCCGAGGTGGGTGGCTAACACAGTGTTATTTCAAAAGTCTAATAGCACATGGAGATTGTGCATCGATTTCAAAGACATAATCGATGCATGTCCAAAGGATAATATCTCTCTTCCACACACCCATCAACTGGTGGATAAAACAGTAGATCATGAATTGATGACACTCATGGACACTTTTGTAGGATACCACTATATCGTCATGCATCAAGATGATCAGGAAGATACGATGTTCTATACAAAAAATATATCTATTATAGGATGATGATGCTCTTCAGATTGAAAAATACCCGAACAACATATCAAAAGTTAATTTTTAAATTTGATGAACGTATAAGAGAGATGATCGAAGTGTATGTGGATGACTCATTAGAGTTATATTTGCATCAAAATTTGTGCTCATTTAGAGATAATTTTCTAAAATATTGTATGTATTTATGGAATTAATTACTATATTATTTGTTATTAATCTCTTGTGCACAGAATTGACAAGATTTATTGTAATATGGATGAAAATGCACTCAATATGGAGAAGTGGGGAAAGATCGATGGAAGAAACAAGCAAATGGAGAAGAAAAGAGGTACGTTGCAAGTTCGCGAGCGTGGTCGAATTAAAAAATGAGTCTAATGAAGTTTGGAGGTCAATTCAAGCCTGATGAGAGAAGAAACGAGGCTTAAAAGCGATGGAAAACAAGCGGACGACTCAAAACTAGTGGTGTGATTGGTTTGTGCTATAGACCGCTTGCCAACCCCTTAGACCACTCGAAAAGTACTTTGGTAGCTCGCAATACAAACTACAAAATATGCGAGCGAGCTCTCGCAGTTAGGCCCAGACCGCTCGTCCCTGTTCTACAAACCGTTGCAATGCACGTCTTATATTTCATTTTGATTTTTTCATCTGTTTAGAGGGGCATTTTGGATATTCAACCTAGGGACATATAAATACAACATTGGGGCACGAAATTAGCCATTCTCACTAAGGTTTTAGAGCTCTTAAATATTTTCAAATTCTTGTTCTTGATTTTTCTTTCCTTTATTCTTTGAATTCATGAAGTGGAAGAGAATTAAATGTTGGATTGCAATTACTTTCAGATTATTTGAAGATTAATTTCAATTTCAATTTCAATTTAGTTTATACAAGTTTCTCAATTACAATAATTTCTGGTAATATATGTCTCATCTTTGATCAATTTATATTATATTCAATGATTCTTGTTGTCTCAGGTTTTCCTGTTCACCCATTAGCCATGAGCTAATCTCTCAATACTTTAGGTGAAGGAAATTATGAACTAGTAACAATCATTTCTCTTGCATTTCTTGAGTGAAGACATTCTGATGAGATAACCGTTTTAGTAGGTTAATGAGACGTTTGGAATTTTGTTGCTAAAGATTTATATTTAAATTCTGATCACAACACATGATAATTGAGTGAGAAGGGTAAATGTATTAAAATTGATAGTAATAATTTCTAGGTTGAGAGTTAATGTATCTAGGATATTGAGAGATGTCTAGTTACAGAGAACAAAACTAAAAAGGTATTGGGGTATGAATGAGAGTTTATATTTCAGCAAGGTAGTAACGTTTGGTTCTTTCATCAGATGACCTTTTACAATGGAAATGTTTGGAAATTGATTACGAATTCACTCAAAGCATAATACCACCACTGTACACGTCAGTGTTACTTAGAAATTTCTTGATTCTTCATACTAGTTTTTTATTTTCTGCTTCAATTAATAATTAGTTAGAAATCTAGACTTGTAATTTTATTATTGTTTATTTAATTACAAAAACTCACACAAATTATAGGATTAGAGTTATCTCAGTTGTTTCCCTATGGTTTGATATTAATTATAACTTGGCCTATTTTCCTACCACACGATCCTATACACTTGTAGGAAAGTGTATTTGTGTGCGAACATAAATCACTAGTCAAGCTCAACATTATTCCAATGAGAAAACCAGTCGAACAGAAGCGATGGAAGTTCGGGCTAGACAAGTATCAAGCCTTGAACATAAAATAAAAAAATTACTTGATAATAATTTAATCCGAGAAGCTCTTTGCCCGATGCGGGTGACTATCCCAGTATTATTCCAAAAAATCCAATAGCACATGGAGATTGTGCATCAATTTCAAAGACGTAAATGATGCATGTCCAAAGGATAATATCTCTCTTCCACACATCGATCAATTGGTGAATAACACAGCCGATCATGAACTGATGACATTCATGGACACTTTTGTAGGATACCACCAGATAGTCATGCATCCAGATGATCAGGAAGATACGACGTTTTATACAAATATAAATATTTATTACTGGAATAGGATGTCCTTCAAATTGAAGATTACCCAGACAACATATCAAAGGTTAACTTTTAAATTTGATGAACGTGTAGGAGAGATGATCTAAATGTATGTGGATGACATAGTCGTGAAAAGTAAAAGAAAAGAAGATCTCCATCTCCTGCAATAAACCTTTGATATTTTCAGAGTCTTTCAAATAAAGTTGAACCCTAGGAAAAACAACTTTATAGTTAATTCTGGAAATTTCTAGAACATCTGGTCAATCAGTGGGGAATTAAAGCATATCTGAGCAAGGTCAAGGTCATCTTGGATATACAACCACAAGATTCAGTAAAGAAAGTACACTGACTAATAGGATGTTTAGTGGCCTTACGCAGGTTCTCTCTCGCTCAGAAGATAAATACCGATCACTTTTTGATGTCATCAAGAGTAAAAACATACAGTGGAAGGACAAGTGTCATCAAGCATTTGATAGCATCAAAGAATATCTTAGTTACACAAAAATTTATCTAAACCTAAGTCTAGAGAAAAACTCTAATTATATATAGCAGCATCAGCGCTGGCGGTCAGCTCCATCCTAGTGAGAGCTGAGAGAAAAATGCATTTCCTCATTTATTACGTCAACCTAACATTGCATGAGGTGGAAGTTCGATAATCTCTACTAGAGAAGCTAGCTTATGACCTGATGATGAACATCGGGAAGCTAAGATCATATTTCTATGATCACCAAGTTAAATTACCTACTACCTGCTATATCCCCCGGATACAGTTGGGAGGTTGCTCAAAAAGTGCCTTGAAATTAGTCAAGTTCTACATCACTTGGGTACAGTTAGGCAGTCGCTAATGTGTCAAAAGCGATCTCAAAGCTATCGATCATTAATGTCAGACCCGTTTCCGATACGTGGATCAAAGACGGTGGTTAGTGACCGTCTCTTAAAAAAAAGGATCTCATTTTTAAAATATTGAGATTAACGACTGCCTTGACGGTCGCTAAATGGGCGGTAAGTTTAATTGTCGTAACCATTTCTAAGACTTGGTCAAAGTGATGATTAAGCGATCGCTAAATATTAATACAAAAAATTTCATGTGCAATTTACAATAAGAGTCTGAAACCGTCTTGGCGGTTGCACAAGCCATCAAGTTTGAGACAGCTTTAGGTCGCTAATATCATAACTTCGTGACCGTAGGTTCAATGCGATCGTAAATCAGTTGCTAAATTAAATTAGCGGTTGATCTATAGATGGTCTCTAATTCTAATCACAAAAATGTAATTTTTTTGTGGTATAATAAAAAATATTGTGTGTTTAAATATCAGTATCTCATAAAATACCACATAATATCATTTGTCACATATGTTCATGCTAGTATCACGTGGATAAGTTGATTTCAAATCTCATATTTCGATTCTTCATCCATATCACTGGTTGCCAAGAAAAAAGTACGATTACAGGTTAAAAAAATTAATATATTTTTTGTGTAAATATTTTAAACTAATTTATAAATACGATTACATTTTTTGAATCAATATATAAATGTCCCTATTTTTAACTTACTTATTTAATGTGATTTACATTGAGTAAATTTGCACAAAGAGTATGTCTTTTGTGAACGCCAGTTAACATGAACTTGAATAAATGCTACTCCATCCGTCCACAATAAATAGTCTTGTTATTTTGCACGTGGTTTAATACAATATGTCAAAAAGCATTATGGAGTATTGTGAGGTCCGATGTATTTATATTTTTCATATAATTTTTTTAAATTCATAAACGGACCTCACAATACCTCCGACATATTGCATTAAACCACGTGTAAAAGAACAAGACTATTTATTGTGGACGGAGGGAGTATAATATATAATCATTGTCAGTATTATTAATATACACTATTGTTGTTATATAAATATGCTTTATTTTTTTTAATAGGGATAGTATATGCATGTGTACAAATAATAGTGATAGTTGATAAAATTGAGTTCACCGAAACTACATATTCATGCAAGTATTTGTCTTGTACCAAATAATTATGCATATTTTTGTTTTGGTAACAATATGTACTAAAAAGTAAAACCATTTATTTCACACAATAAATTTAAATTTTATTCAATATACACAGTGTCTTTATTTTTTTAGAAAGTACTCGTCATACCTAAAATAAATGTTTTGGAGGAAAAAAATAATTTTCATTTTTCAAAATTTGATAGATAATTATCATTAATCTTTCCACTAATGCTCCTCTCTAAATTTTAGGTTCGAAATCCACAAAGTGTTACCAATTTTTGAAATAAGTCAATCTATACAACGGTTTGCTCTAGCTTGAAATTGGTTCCCCCAGATGATGGGTTATAGATCCCCCAAATTACTCGGTCATTGAATTGTATATCATATACCAAAATAAATAAATAAAATAATAAACAACCACTACAAAAAATGCGGCTTTTAGCGACCGCCAATAAAGCGGTCGCTAAAATATCAAATAGCGACCGCTTTTGCGACCGCCACGGTATTTTGGTAAAGTTTGGAAAATTAGCGAACGCTTTGCGACCGCTAGCAGTCGCTAAATCAATTTAACATTTTGCGACCTCCAGAAGCGGTCGCAAACATATTAGTAAAGTATTTTGTGACCGCCAGCAAGCGGTCGCAAGTAGAAATTCGGTCGCTAAAATTTAAACCCATACATGGCAACCCGGAAAAGTAGACCCGGTTTGTTTTTTAATATTAGCGACCGCTTTACGGCGGTCGCAAATATAATCTTTAATTTAGCGACCGCTTTTTGACAGTCGAAAATATAAACATTAATTTTGCGACCGCCAATGCGGTCGCTAAAGTAGTATCCGGTTTAGGGTAGTTGGCTCCATTTAATTTTACAATTTTGCGACCGCCAAAGCGGTCGCTAAAACGCGATTATAGAACAGAATCAACTTCTATTTTCTTCAGTTTTTTCGGGGAAAAAACCCCACTCACACCCCAAAAAATCTCCCAAATTCAAACGAGCATTGTTTCAACGTGTTGGTGGCAATTGTGGAGGTCTATTATTATGTTGTGCTCGTTGTTTCTAATTCACCGTACGTTTTTACAATTTTACCGTTTAATTTTTAATTTTGTGTATTATATATGTTTTATAAGTGTTCTTCATGTGACTAATTAAATTTTAGAATTTATAATATTCATGTATTAGAATTGATAATGTGAATAATTATTGTAATTGATTATAGTTGATTTTTTGTTTAAAAAAATTGGATATGTTTGTTAATTTATAGTCGAAACTCTGCCGAATTTTTTTATAATTTATATGTGATTTATTTTTAATTTGTATCAGATGGAACTCCCTGATCGTCGTTGGATGTATGAAATGCCTCGTTTGATACAAGGAAATATGAATTATGAATTTTGTGAAGAACTTGATGAGTTTATTACGTTTGTCTGTAGTAAACCAAATTGCATGGATAGTTTTGGTCGGATTAGATGTCCTTGTTCGGGCAGAAAGTGCAGTAACAGAAGATTTTTTAGCATAGATGAGGTTAAAACTCATCTTGTGAGGTTCGATTTTGCTCCATTTTATTATAATTGGACCGGACATGGCGAAGACAGGTGGAATTATAATTTGGAAACAGTGATTGCCTTCTATGATCAGTTGAGTAGTTTTAGAGGTGAGAGATTTGAGATTGGTAGTTCGAGTTGCGACCCGTCTACACCATTGGATGAGCTAGATGAATTCCAACAGTATCATACGATGATTGATGAGTCTGGTTTGGGTGTTCACCACACAGCCATGGAGGAGGAACCAAATCCCCGTTCAAAGAAATTTTTTGAGATGCTCAAATCTGTCGATCAAAAATTGTTTCCTGGTTGTGATACTGAGACTCATTTGTCATTCAACGCTCAGATGTTGTCCATCAAAACTGAAAGCAAAGTGAGTCAGAAAGTCTTCAATCAATTCGCAAAGTTGTTTAAACGGGCCCTACCTAAAGAGAACACAGCGCCAGAAAATTTCTATCAAAGTAAGAGGCTGTTGAAGGATATGGGTTTACCTTTTGAGAAGATTGATTGTTGTACCAATGGTTGCATGCTGTTTTGGGGCGACGACGAGAGCATTAATCAGTGTAGGATGTGCAGGCACCCTAGGTTCAAACCCTCTGATCGTAGGAAGAAGACAACTTTCAAGTCGATGTATTATCTTCCCATCACTCTTCGTCTTGAGAGGTTATATCAGTCGAGTGCCACTGCAAAAGACATGACTTGGCATGCTGAGGAGTGTTCTGATCAGAATTCCGGAGAGATGCGTCATCCTGCAGACACTAATGCGTGGAGACGTCTTGATATAGAGTTCCCAGATTTTGCGAGTGAGAAGCGAAATGTGAGACTTGGTTTGTGCACAGATGGATTTGCTCCATTCGGTATGCACGAGAAGAAGTATTCTTTGTGGCCTATTTTGTTGACTCCGTACTTAATGGGGAGACGGTTGACTTGGGGAAAGACGGTGATGGACGGTGTTGATAAGAGGATCTAAGCTAGAGGATTAAAGAATAACCCAAGTATAAACAAGATGAAATGTGCAGGATGTTCGCCCACATGCTCCCCACCATGCTCGCCCACATGCTCGCCCAAGTCTATAGGTGACGGGGCAGCAAGCCTACATGGCCATTCCCCACATGCTCGCCTAAGTGCTCCCCGGGTTGTTCGCCCGAGCTCTGGTGTAACGAAGCAACGAACCTGTAGAGCTGAGACCGACTTGCTCGCCATCATGCTCGCCCTGATGCTCGCCTACCTGCTCGCCCGTCTCATGGGGAAGCAAGACACCCGACTCTGAGAATAAGCCCATGGAGCCAAGACCAGGTTGCTCGCCTTCATGCTCGCCCACCTGTTCGCCTTAAATGTTCGCCCTCGGCCTGGACGTTGCAAGACAGTAAGCCAAGTGGATAAGCCTATAGTGCTCGCCCGTCTGCTCGCCCCTTTGCTCGCTGCAATGCTCACCTCTCCCTCGAAAGAAAGAAGACACAAGACGTCTAGGGAATCCATATGAAGGGTTCAGATCACTTAGGCTAGAGTTAGTGGAGTAAAACTTCCAGGGGGTGACAAGTGGAGGACACTTGTCACCACCAGAAGTCATGTGGCTTAAGCAGACGCCACCTCACCCTTAAAAAGGGTATAAATATGTAAAAACATCTCATTTGGAGGGGATCTGGAATCCAAATACAAAAGACCCACTTATGAAATTTCTCTATCTACAATTCTCTCTACATTTCACTTGATTATTCCAATTGTCATCTTTTAATTATTGTTTGAGTGATTTTCATAAGATTAATTAGCCACATAACATTACAATTAGTAAAATCATTCAACAATTTGGCGCTAGAAGGAGGGCCTGAACCTCCGTCGATTGAAGAATTCGGTACTCATTCATCATTATTCTGAAGAACACGAAGAACGCCCTTCGAAGTTTTGTGAGGATTTTGAGGAATATCTTCAATTGTGAGTGTTTTGAAGAATTTGTTATCTTCGAAAACACAAACTAGAAAAGATATCTTTAAAAACTCATCTACTATATTCAATTGTCACCACAAACAGTGACGAGACATATGTACGAGGCCTCCCACGATGAATCCCACACCACCTCAACGAGTCGAAAGTGGAAAGGAAGGGGACCATCCGGACACTGTCGGACAGAACAAGCTCGTGTCCCGACATTACCGGCGGCTCCAGTTGGTCAGCAAATTGAAACTACCATTGAATCAATGGTTAGAACACCCGAGGACATCGAGAGAGCGATGGCCACCCTGAAACAATTACAAAGACAGCAAATGGTAGTAGCACGTCAACCGGTGGTTCAGGATGCTCAGACTGAGACGAGACATGAGACCCGAACAAGCTACCATGCTCAGGAGGAAGAAGCTAGTAGTGGATGTGTCGTACCCGAAAGTTCAAGAGGCAAACAGAAAATGTCGGATCACCTTGGACCACAACCTCAACGCTCAAACCAGCGACTAGCTGGGCGAGCAGAAGGGCGACCAGCTGACCAAGCACATGACCAACCTGAGCGCCTTGACGGGTCACAAGGTGATAGACGCAGTAATCAAAGTCATCACTTGGAAGGTAAAAGGTCAGAGCATTCGTACCGCCAAGAGCCTTGCGAGTCTGATGCTCGACATCAACGCAGGCCTGTACAAGAAAGATTGAGGAGGCGGGCGTCCGAGAGGTTAGGACCAAATGCTGCAAGTAACCTCCAACGACCGCACCGAGAGATCGCCCGAAGTGAGGGACTGCCGGGGGCAGCACATCATCATGAGGTGCACCCGGAACAGCCTCGAGGAGGGGGATCGTCCCGGGGGTCGTCAGTTCTGGAGATAGAAAAGTTGAAAAAAGCTGTAGAGGACTTGCAACACCAGGTGGCCATCAAAGACAAGGTTGAGACGTACACGTTACTTCCGATTTCACCACTGTCACCAGTCATCCTGACTGCACCCATCCAGAAGAAGATACAGTTTCCCTCATTAGTGATGTACGAAGGAGAGTCTGACCCCAAGGTTCACATCTCAAAGTACGCTGATTACATGATTTCAATGGGGGCATCAGACGCGACGCAATGCCGGAACTTTCCCTTGACTCTTGGAGACCGTGCACACAGATGGTTCTCAGCCTTGATACCTGGATCAATTCAATCGTTTGGACAATTGACACGGGAGTTCTTGTCCCGCTTTTCGGGATTCGGAACGTATCTGACACAAAAGCACAAGTTGGCCAACATCTCACAAGGGGCCGAGGAGACTGACCAGCAATATCTAGAACGATTTGATAAAATCCTTTTGGAAGGAGAAGCAATCAGTGATGATACCAAGGTTGTGGCAGTCATGGCGGAACTGCGTAAAGGAACGGACCTGTGGAAAAAGATGCATCTAGCTTATCCTAGTACATATGCTGAGTTCCGCCACAAAGCCGGTGTGTACGTCGCAATGCAAGAAGCAATGGCCAAACAGTTGGGTCCAGAGGCTGATGACAAGAAGAGAGGTAAGAAGCCCGGTGGTAGTAGTTACAAAGCCCCAAAAAATTTGAAATCATTTGGGGACACGGCGGAATACAAAGAATAACTAAACCGAGTGTTGACTACCACAGTTGACCACGTCTTCACAGCCGTGAAGAATCAAGATATGTTAGCTGCACCCCGAAGGATCAGGCAGGATCGAAGAAAGTTAAACCCAAATAAGTTTGTGCATATCATCAGAGTATTGGGCACTTCACCAGTGAATGCCGAGATCTTTTGAAACAATTATGGAAGTTTTATGAAGACGAGAAACTCGCTGAATTCGTCAAGAAAGTTCCAGGAAAAAGGCAGCGTCAGACAAGACAAGAGGCCTCAGATGATGAAGGTAGCGATGAGGCAGAGAGAGCCCCAAACAGACAAGTAAGGAGAGGTCCACCGGCGAGACCGATACATCTGGAACCTAACCGAGAGATCCTTGTACTTGAAGAAATTGGTTCGGCTGGTGGAGTGGTAGATGGCCGTCCAACATCAAAGAGGCAAAAGAAAGTGGAAATTTGGGCGGTCAATCAGGTACAGGAAACGGGGTCCGGGTCGAAAGCAACAACTAAGCCGATTACAGATTTGACTTTCTCTCAAGCAGATCTTGAAGGGATCCTTACACCGCACAACGATTCCCTGGTTATCAGCGCCAATATCATGAACGCAAGAGTACACCGACGGCTAGTGGATACTGGAGCCTACACGAACATCCTGTTCAAGAAGACATTAGACCAGTTAGGAGATTACGAATCCTATATAGAGGATTGTAATCACAAAATAGTGGGATTCGGAGAGGCTATGACCGTCCCACTAGGTGTAATAAGATTGCCCGTAGAACTTGTAGCGCTAGAGGACCCGGAAAGGAGGAAGACAAGGTTGTTAGATTTCTTAGTCGTAGATCAACCATCCACCTATAACGGGTTCCTCGGCCACCCTTTCATCTCCGAATTTAAAGCCGCATGTTCTACTTACTACTATTGTATCAAATTACAACTCTTAAGGGTGCAGGTACGGTCAAAGGGGACCAGAAGAAGGCGCGGGAATGCTTCCTAACTCTGAAAAAGCCTGTTACCCAGGTATTGGTGTTTGAAGGTCTGATATCACAATCCTCCCCGAACGAGCCGAACAGTTTGGATGATGTCTCGATAGACACCGAAATGATGGAAGTAGATCAAACGCCAGAAGGCATGGAGATAGATGATGCGCTCCAGCGAGTCCAGCCAGACGGGGAGCAAACGGTAAATAACTCGGAGGATCAAGGTCAAGACCCCACAACCATGGTCAGAATAAGTGGTGACAAGGAACCAACAGTTGAACCGGAGAACATCGAGCCTCGATTGGGCTATGAACCAACCCCGAAAAGAATGGATACACATCTCGAAGGGCCAATTGATGACCCCAGGTGGAAAGATAAAAAGCGACGCGCTACACCAGTTGAGGAACTCAGATCCATACAAGTTGACCCAAATAAACAAGATTTAGAACTCTTTATTGGGTCGGAGTTGGAGGAGCCTTATAGAAGCCAAATGGAGGAATTCCTTAGGGCTAACCTCGATGTGTTTGCATGGTCACACGAGGATATGACCGGCATACCGGTGGAGCACGCGTGCCATCACCTGAACATAGATCCCACAAAGAAGCCTGTCCGTCAGAAGAGAAGGAAATATGGGCCAGACAAGTATGAGGCATTAACCGGCGAGGTGAAGAAACTTTTGGACAATAAACTCATAAAGGAAGCATTATGTCCTCAATGGGTGGCGAATCCGGTCCTGGTCAAGAAACCAAATGGAACGTGGAGGCTATGTATAGACTTCACAGACCTCAATGCTGCATGTCCGAAGGATAACTTTCCGTTGCCCCACATTGACCAGCTGGTAGACAATACGGCGGGACATGAACTAATGACGTTTATGGATGCCTTTGCAGGTTACCATCAGATTGCCATGCATCCCGATGATCAAGAACATACAGCCTTTTATACAAACAAAAATTTATTTTGTTGGAAGAGGATGCCCTTCGGGTTGATCAATGCCGGCGCCACGTATCAAAGATTAGTCAACAAGATGTTCGACCAACACCTTGGTGACACAATGGAGGTCTATGTTGACGACATTGTAGTGAAAAGTCTTAGAAAAGAAGACCATCTGGAGCACCTCAAGCAAGCGTTCGACATCATGAGGGCGTATAACATGAAACTTAACTCAAAGAAAAGCAGCTTTGGAGTACAATCCGGCAAGTTCTTAGGACATCTCGTGAGTCAACGGGGTATAGAAGTTAATCCTTCACAAGTCAAATGTATCCTGGACATGGGACCACCGAAGGATGTACCGGCAGTTCGAAGACTTACCGGATGTCTCGCGGCACTCAACGGATTCATATCCAGATCCGGAGATAAGAATAGACCCTTCTTCGAGTCTATCAAAGGCAAGGGCATCTGCAAAAGAACCGGGAAGGTCCATTTAAAATAACACAAAGTTGGCCAAATGGGACGTATGACCTAGAGGATATGCAAGGCAACCCTTCAACATACACATGGAATGCGGCGCATCTCAAAAAAATTTACCAGTAAAGACTTGTGTAAATATTCTAAAAAAACCTTGCTCACCCAATATGTATAGGGGCAAGCAGGTCCGTGTTAGACGGAGATAAATCTGTAAAGTTATTATTATGTTGAACAAAGAGGATATTTCCTTTCGAATTGCTATCTCCAAAAATGTCTTTAGTTATAAGCTCCGAAGACTTACGAGTCCACAATAAAGGCAAGGTATTGAGATTAACCCTAAGGTTATACCATTAAAAGGGAGTCCTTACCAATTAATAAGCCTACATCGAAAGAGATGAAGAGTAAAAGGTGTAAATTCACGATTCCGTAAACGGAAAAGTAAGACGAATCAATTAAAACACCGTACATCAAAAGCGAGCACTAAATAACTAAGACAAAAGTATCGACAGCAAAGCAAGTATAAACAAATCCAATAAAAAGAAAACTGCAAGTTCATTAACATCAAAGGGAAGTTCAAGTACATATGGAGCGCCTTCGAGGGCGTAAGAAGCAAAAAGTTGCAAAAGAAGAAAATGCAAAAGCAAGGAGAAGAAAAATCCCCAACTTCCTACTGGTCGCCGGTCTGGTCGCCAGGCTGGGCACCAGCTGGTCCATCATCGAGGCCAGCCTGCTCGCTGGGTTGTTCGCCAGGATGGTCGCCCGCCTGGCCGCCGACACCTGAAGGAGAAAGACCAGGGAGGACTTCGAATGGAGAAAGACCCTCAGTGTCCACCATTGCGTCATCCTCAGCGTTAATCTGAAGAGGCGGATAGTTTCCACCAATGATCTTAAGTGTCGAAGGCACAGCAGTTAAGTCAACTCCCATGTCCTCGAGATCCCCAATATCCACCACTAAACCTTCCTTAAGAGGACGTTCAGTAAGGAAGTCGGTGAATTCCTTCTTCAGGGCCGTCCAAGGGTCCTCGTTCTCACCAACAGCATGGTGGTAGGCCCGCAGGTTCTCGGCAAAGGCGTACACAAACCCAAAGTCAGAAGACTCAGCTCGAATATCCGTAACGGCTTCAGCAGTATAACAGTCAGTGTGTGCATCCTTAAGATCAATGAGTTCGGTCCGGGTGGCTTGGAGTTCTCTTTCTAGCTCGGCAATCTTTCCCCGGGCAACCCTGCTTTCCTCTAATTATGCCCGGACACTTGCTTGCTCGGCCCGGAGACCTTCAGCTTCAGCTCGGGCACTCTCGACACTTGCAATCGTCGATCGCTCGGCATCCAGTGAAGTCTTAGCCTTAGCTTCAGATATGACAACTCTTTTCTTCATCCCATCCCTCTCCTTCCTTAGGCTGTCATTCAGCACCGCATATGATTTCTCCAGGGTCACAGCCTGCTCGATGGAACGTTGAGCAGTGATAAGAGCACTACTAGAGTGATGCATGGCTGTGCGGATATTATCAGTCAATGATTGGTGTTGGATGATGGCATCTTGGGGTTGGGTCCAGTGACGGACAGCGGACTCAATGGCTCCTCGAACCGGGCCCTTGAGCTCATTAAGAGACTTCGGGGGATGGGCAAGTGCAAACTGGTGAACCAGCGGACTGCGATGCTGATAACGTGAAGGGTCATACCTGCTTAAAGGGCCATACAAGAAAATACTTAGAAATTTTAGCATGAAGTATACAGATATTAGAGGTATGAAGCTCATACCCAGCTGCCCGTTCCTGGTCCCATCCCAAGTATGAGATATCAGTTAACTGACCAATCGAGTGGATAGATGCGGAGGCAGTCGGGGTGCCAATAGAAATAGGAAGTGTGGACTCCGGAACCTCGACCCGACCTGAACCTCCCGAACTCGGAGGCCTTGTAACCCTTGCCCTCTTAACAGCTTCGCTTTCACGCTCAACACGTGAGCCGTCACCCCGTTGTAACCGTCGGCCACCACCACTCGGAGAGCCACTCGGAGCTTACCGATCCTCAGAACGAGGATCTCGAGGAGGTGCAGTGGATCGGGTGCTCGGACCAGTGCCGGCACCCTTCTTCGCCTTGGCTGCCTGTTGAGCAGCTAGCACAACGGATGGGGGATCTCTTTTGGTCCTCGCCATTCCAAACTTTTGATTAAAGATCCTGAAGGAAGGAGGGATGGCGATAGTGACCTCTGTAGCTACAAGCATCAGAAAACATAAAAAGAGTTATAAAATTTCAAAAGTACGAGTCAAAAGCTCATAAGGGCTATACCTACGGGACGAGCAACCTGAGCTCGTAGATGATGGGGAGTTGTGATCAACCCCGAGGCGATGCGACAGCTGGACTTGTTCAAATAATCGAACGTCCTATCCTTCTTATTCCGGCGGCAAACGAGGATGCAAGTAAATTTAAATTCTTCAGACAAACTCGTTTTCTTCCAACACTGAGGGATCAGACCTGCAGCACAGAAAGTAAAGACATCAGGCACAATATCGAAAAACAATATTCAAACATGCAAACAAGTCCTACGCTGCAACTCGCCAAACTCGGTAGGGGACATAATACGTCCCCCAAGACCCTCGTTATTGTCCGGTGCACGCCAGTCTCCACCGATGAAGAAGAACTGTTCCTTCCAATCCCTCACTTTGTTGGGTAGCCCTTCAAGAATCTTCATGTCACTCCTTGCCTTCAGGTAATAGTAACCTTGGCCTTCCTCGAAACATTTGCTCAGGCAGAGGGTGTAATTTACTTTCTGAGGGGTCAGGCGATCCTTGTACTTCTCCAATGCAAAGACAGTACAGATGGATATCAAGTATGTCCAAGCATTGGGTGTCAATTGGGTGATCGCCAAACCCGTCGTCTCCAAGAAGCGACCGATGAGAGGATGGAGTGGCAACGTTACACCGGCGGCCAGAGTGTGTATGTTTATGGTTGTCAGACCCTCCGGTGGGCAGTCGGCTCTTTCTTTCTCCCGAGGAGCGTATATCGTCACATCACAAGGGATGTGATACTCTCTACGGATACTGTCAAGGTCATTCTCATCAATAACACTCACTACGGTATTCGCTTTGTAAAGGGTACGATCATCTTTCTCAAGTTCCCGATATTGTCGAGGAGGAGTCAGAAAATCAGCGGCGTATCTCTCGTAATATGTCCTCCAGTCGAATTCTTGCACAACGCCTTCAGGAATGGACCTCTCGGACATATGAGGTTGTGGAAAGCCGACGGACTCAAACCACCCGGTGATGGAGTCGTCACTGTCGTCACTGCTGGAGAGCATCTCAACACCCTCCGGGTCATCACAATCAGGGCGAGCAGAGGGCTGCTCAACTACTTGCTCGCCTCCCTCTCCCAGAGGACGTTCCGCCTCCACACCCTCTGGGTCAGAACCCACAAGATGGACCGAGGAAAGACCGGCGATTGGGCCACCTTCCTCCATATCTTCCATTGGCCTTTTGCCCAAATTCCGGTGAGAAATCGTTCGACTCGAAGATGACGACATGGATTCGAGAAGAAAGGAGAAAAGATAAAGTTGATCCTAGGATGTGTTAACTATGGATTGCGGGCGTCATCAACGAGATTCCGGTCAGAAATTCCGGCAAAGAATCCGACGAACAAATACACAAAATGGACATGCAAAAATTAAAAGAAAATGAAGGTAATGTAAAGAAAAGACAAAAGAGATAGGGGAACTACCTGGGATGTTGAGTCACAAAACCGTTCGCCGGAAAAAACTCAAGGATTAGATCACCGGGAATTCCAGAGAGAAATAGTAAATGTAGAAGAAGATGAATAGTAACTGAGAAACCCTATTTATACGTTTGGGTTAAAGTGAAAGAGGGAAAAGAATTTCAGGGACTTAGTTGCAAAGTATTTTTAAAGTTTCTGAAGAGGCATGCCTTTTCATACGACTGATTGACACACGAAACGATGAGGCACCTCATTTTCCAGACCATCACCTCAGTTGCCGAAGAGAGAGAAAGCGAGCAGGATGGTGAGCACTAAGACGAGCACCATGTTTCTCGCTAAGTTTCTCGCCCAATTGCTCGCCCAGTTGCTCGTCCGCATGATAAGATCAACTCCAGCATATACTTTGATATCAAATCAAAGCATATACTGAGGGGCAAATGTTGATAAGAGGATCTAAGCTCGAGGATTAGAGAATAACCCAAGTATAAACAAGATGAAATGTGCAGGCTGCTCGCCCACATGCTCGCCCCTATGCTCGCCCAAGTCTATAGGTGACGGGGCAGCAAGCCTACATGGCCATTCCCCACATGCTCGCCTAAGTGTTCGCCGGGTTGTTCGCCCAGATGCCCACTCGAGCTCTGGTGTAACGAAGCAACGAACCTGTAGAGTTGAGACCGACTTGCTCGCCATCATGCTCGCCCTGATGCTCGCCAACCTACTCGTCCGGCTCATGGGGAAGCAAGACACCCGACTCTGAGAATAAGCCCATGGAGCCAAGACCAGGTTGCTCGCCTTCATGCTCGCCCACCTGCTTGCCTTAAATGTTCGCCCTCGGCCTGGACGTGGCAAGGCAGTAAGCCAAGTGGATAAGCCTATAGTGCTCGCCCATCTGCTCGCTGCAATGCTCGCCTCTCCCTCGAAAGAAAGAAGACACAAGACGTCTAGGGAATCCATATGAAGGGTTCAGATCACTTAGGCTAGAGTTAGTGGAGTAAAACTTCCAGGGGGTGACAAGTGGAGGACACTTGTCACCACCAGAAGCCATGTGGCTTAAGCAGACGCCACCTCACCCTTAAAAAGGGTATAAATATGTAAAAACATCTCATTTGGAGGGGATCTGGAATCCAAATACAAAAGACCCACTTATGAAATTTCTCTCTCTACAATTCTCTCTACATTTCACTTAGGGGCGGCAAAATGCCCCGCCCCGTAGCCGCCCCGATCTGCCCCGCCCTGAATGGGTCAGCCCCGCCCCGCCCCGTCCTGAGAATGGGGCAACCTGCCCCGCCCCGCGCATGGGGCAGGGCAGGCATGGGTTTACAATTTTACTGCCCTGCCCCGCCCCGCCCCGCAAAATATTATATACTAAATAATATATATTATTTATATATAAATACTATATTTTATATAAAATAAATATAATAATATCAAATATTATTTATTTATTATTATTAAACTAATATAATCAAAAATTATATATAAGATATTTTAAATTATAATCTAAACATTAATAATTAATATCTAAAATATAATAAATAAATAAAAAAACACTTTCTTTCATTACGGTTTATACTTTCATTAGGACTTGTAAAATGTTTTAATTTCTTGGTTTTTGAATATAATGTGCTGAACATGGTTCATTATTTATGTTGAATATGATTTAATGGATATATCTAAATTATATATATATTAAATTTTAGTATATGAAGTATGGGGCAGAATGGGGCAGGGCGGGGCGGCGGGGCATGGGCGCGGGGCAGGCATGGGTATTTAAATACCCGCCCTGCCCTGCCCCATTGCCACCCCTAATTTCACTTGATTATTCCAATTGTCATCTTTTAATTATTGTTTGAGTGATTTTCATAAGATTAATTAGCCACATAACATTACAATTAGTAAAATTATTCAACAGACGGGCGATCTGGGATGGATTGGTGGCTTACTGGACTGATCCGGCACACCTGGAGAGGGCTCGTAAGGCGCGACAAAATCGGATGAGCAATCCGAACGGAGAAGGAGTCGCCATTCATCACGGTGGCTCCCGGACCGCCTACGAGCACGGGCTCGCCTTTGTAAGTATTAATTATTATATTTAATTTATAATTAATTATTATATTTAATTATATTATTATAATTAATTCTTAAAGGAGAAAGCGTACGGACGGAGGCCCAAACTCTTCGAGTCTCTTTCCATTCTTCACCCACTGAATGAGACTGGGAAGTCCACGTATGCCCGCACCACCGAGCTTCACGTAAGTATCTAATTAGAATGTACTTCTAAATATATTTTAATTATTCTATTAAAATTAAATTAATATTTTATTTTGTTTAATTTCAGAACAAGTACAAAACTGCTCTCGATGAGGCTCAGACACAAGCGGCACCTACTCCGGAGAACCCTACACCTACCCCTATTGATGAGGACCACCTCTATGTTGATTTGGCCGGAGTCAATAGGGGTAAGATACTAGGGTTGAGAACTTACAGTAAGGTTGCCCGTCAGACACACCGCCGGACCTCATCATCATATTGTGTGTCCTTTCATCCTGACGTCAATCTCAAGGACGAAGTGGCCGAGTTGAAGGACAAGTTGGCCAAGCAAGAGAGAAGAGAAAGGAAGATGTAGGCTTGGTTGGCTCAAGTTTCTGCAGCTACTAATATTCCACTTCCGGAGGACTCGGATGATGAGGCAAATGTCGATACGGGTCGTGGTACTAGTACGGATCGTGATCCCGGAGTGGGTGCGTCTTCTCGTGGGAATGAGGGTGCAGATGGTGGGGATCTTGAGGATCTTGAAGGATGGATGCCCGATTTTAATTCTAACAGGTAGTTACTTTATGTGTTGAACAATTTTTTTTTGTTTGAATTGAATATTAAGTATTTTAACTTTTTATTAATATATTTTGAATGTTTAAAATTTTATGTTTTACGTCAAAATTATTTTTTATGATATCAAATTGTAGTAATTTAGAATATTAAAATTTGTGGCTAATTTGGTGTTATATACAATTAATTGAATAAAAATGAACAAATTAAAATTTTGGTATTGTAAATTATTAAATTTATAACATTACATTTTTATGGTTGACATATATATATATATATTTATATTAAGTATCAAAGGATTAATTTGATGAATTTTAAAAAAACGAGACACAATTTGGAATTATATACTAGTAATTGCAAAAAGACGAATAAAAAAAAAAAGAGAAATGTAAATTATAAAATTTATAACATTAACAAAATTTTATTGAAATATATATACATTAATAAATTAGAGACGAAAAGGAATTAATTTGATGGATTTTAAAAAAAACGTGACTTAATTTGGAGTTATATACAATTAGTTGCAGAAAAATAAACGAAAGTAGCAAGTGCCCGAGTGGAACAGCCACCTCTGAGATGCCCAGAGGTCGCGAGTTTGACTCCTTGCTGGCACAAAGTTTACAACATTTATTCTGAGCCAAATAAGGCTCATATAAAATATGTGATGATATGGTTAGATGCTGGGTCCGTGACCAAGTGGTTCGAGCCCAGCCAGCCCTCGAATTGGCCTGGGTTCGAACCATCTTGGCCACATTTTTTTTGCTACGTAAAAATTTAGCGACCGCTACTGGCGGTCGCTAATTATAATTTAGCGACCACTAAAAGCGGTCGCAAAATATAAATATAATTTATTATTATAATTATATAATATTAATAGCGACCGCCACTAGCCATCGCAAAATTACTATAAAATTTATTATTATAATTAATTAAAATATTTTGCGACCGCGTAAAGCGGTCGCTATTATAAATTTAACGATCGCATTGTCGCGGTCGCTAAAATAAAACAAACCAAATTGGGTCAATACCCGGACATTTTTGCGACCACATTTGCGACCGTGTTGGCGGTTGTTAATTTGCGACCGCTACTTAAAAGCGGTCGCTAAATATTTGCGACTGTTGTTTTAGCGACCTCCAAAAGCGGTCGCTAAAATGGTCGCTAAGTATGTTTTGCGACAGCTTGGCGGTCGCTATGGCGGTCGCTAAAACCCGTTTTTTTGTAGTGAACTTTTAAGTACTCTCTCCGTCCACGAAAAATACGCTCAGATTTTTGTACGTGGTTTAATGCAATATGTTGGAAGGTATTACATGATATTGTGAGGTCTGATATGAATAAAGAAAATATCTTTGTAAAGTACGTCATATGTAATTTCCAAAGATATTCTCTTTATTCATATCGGAGCTCACAATATTTCGTAATAACTTCCGACATATTGCATTAAACCACGTGCAAATATCTGAGTGTACTTTTAATGGAAGGGGGTAGTACATTGTAATGGTTAAGTTTAGATAAAGGTAAACTAACTAGCCATTTTAATTTATAACATTTTCAATATATTTAAATTTGTAAAACAACATGAAATTGTGTTGGGAAGATGAGAGAGTGTGTACTTTCAGAAGCAAATAACTCTTTCCACACCATGGGCTATCTCCAATCCGTTTGGCCTCAAATACGGTAATTTAGAAGCAAAATAAACACCATATGTTCTCTAATGTGACAGGGTTTAAAGTTATTGCACAAGTAGGGCAAAGCTAATTGAGCTAAAAATGGCAAGGTTGAAAAACATTTATTAGTTGAAGAGGGGCCCCTCCCCTTAATGC
Organism: Prunella vulgaris; assembly: GCA_026898435.1. Classification (NCBI taxonomy): domain Eukaryota; kingdom Viridiplantae; phylum Streptophyta; class Magnoliopsida; order Lamiales; family Lamiaceae; genus Prunella; species Prunella vulgaris. The sequence continues at coordinate 347,749 of JAPKLY010000242.1, read as the reverse complement.
TAGAGTGTGTTTTTTTTTTTTTAATTAGGGTTACGTGAACTATTTTTTTAAGAGTAGATTTAATTTATACGAATATGAATTATTTTTAATTTAATAAATTATTATCTAATGTTTGATATATTCAATAAAATAATTAATACTTTAAATGTTTTACTTATACTCCTTTTGTCCACAATAAATAGTCTACGTTGCTTTAAATAGTCGTCTACAATATATAGTCAACTTTCCTAAAATATAAATAGTTATAATCATTATTTTCATATTTTATTTTAATACACTAACTTTACACATCATATTTATAATAATACACTTACTTTTACAAATTACATCTACTTTCTTAATAACCATGCACAACAAAATTGGTCCATTTATCATGGACGGTGGAGTATTTGTTGCTATAAACTTAAGTATAAATAGTACTCTCTACGTTCCACTATAAGTTGCTCATTTTGCCACTTTCGTCTGTTCTACTGTATGTTGCTCGTTTGTTTTTTTACCTTTTTAGGAAACTACTATTCACTTCTTTATTATTATTTTCAATATTTTTTACACTATTTTCATTATTATTTCATTATTCTCAATCACATCACATGTACTATATCAATATTTTTATACCCTTCTTAATATTAGTGCCCAAAAATCGTGAGCAACTTATAAGGTGACAAAGAGAGTATAATGCTATATATTTTATATTAAATGTGAACAATTTTAAAAGTTAGTTGTTATTGATATCCTTGAATAATACTCCCTCCGTCCCAATATTTTCTTCATAGGTGGAGTTTCACGCATATTAAGAAAAAATAAAGTATGTGAGTGTGAAGTTAAATAATAAAATATAAAAAGTGTACTTTATTGACTTTTGTGAGTGTGAGTTATTTCCTTTTTTTGGGTGTGAAGAAAGAATTGGGACATCCATATAAGGAAAGTGTGAAATTTATCTTGGGACAGAGGGAGTAATATGATATTCCAGCCCAAATTCTTGATACTTCTAATTTAGTACTCTAGATAAAATCTTTTATACTTTAAAAAATTCAAAAAATTTATAACAAATTTATCATAAATAATTTTTATACAAATTTTTTTCTGTTTTTTAAATGTTACTATTGTGCATAGAATTATTATTATTATATATATATTTATATGTATATGCATGAAGTGTCATTATTTAAAAAAATCTAGTACTAGTATTTATTTTTTAAACAGTAGTACTGCATATACGTACACAACAACAATAATGCATACACATATTAGTGATATTTGAAGAAAAAAGTTTTTGGAGCATTTGCATATCGTTCAGAAAAATAACTATATTTATAAATTGGTTCATAATATTTATATAAAAGTATATTTTTTAATTGCATAGAAGGTTTTTTTTTTTAACTTCACAAAATCAATTTATAATTAGTTAATTTTATAAACCACTTTATAATTTTTTTTTTAAAAAAAAAAAGCTTATTAATGGGTGTACCTCGACACATGAAGCAGGTCATAGTCTGTCTTTCAAATGTCAATTCGGGGCAACAATGTGCAGGACGCAACAAATCGTCCTCCCGTCCAATATTTCTTGTAGTAACTTTTACTTTTCCCAGGATTAATGTTTTTTTTGACATTTTTAGTACCTCGGATTGCGATGCTTAACTGTTGTAGGTACCAATCTCTATTCCCCTACAATAAATATTAATATATAATTCCTTAATTTACGGATTCATTAATTAATTCCTTAACCCTACCTAATTAATTCCTTCTTCCTCCCGGCTATATATATATAAACAAACCCTAGCTTTCTTTTTGCATCTCATTCTCTCTCTCTCTCTCTCTCTCTCTCTCTCTCTCTCTCTCATCGGCCAAGAAACAATTAGGGTTTTCTCTGCAGCCATTTTTTTCTGTTGGAGCATCATCAAGATTCACATATATATATCTATATATTGCTTAATTTAATTACGATCTTGAGCTCAATATTGGAAACCCTATTGTATGAGAATCTTGATGATGCTGCAGCGGCAACTAATGGCTAATTTTTTCCATTTCTCTCTCATGCTTCCTCTCGAATATCTTTGAGTGTGTATATATATATATTTATAAATGGGGTATATTTTGTTTAAAATACTTTTGAAATTTAAAATGTTTTAACCTATGTTTTAGTGTATGAAGGTTTTGATGAATCAAGATCCTCTATGAAGGTTATTTTACAAATCCTCCATTTTCCCTCATTTAAAGAAATAATTTGCACCTTATACATATTATACGTATATTAATTAATTTAGGGTTTTTGTTTTAGTTTTGACACATCTTTGTACGCACAAGATTAATGTATGAGCTGGTCTTGTGTTATATAGAATCACCAAAATTTGTATTTTATTAGGTATAAATTCACGTAAATTGAAACCGATTTTTACAAGAGCTTGCCTTAATGTGTGTATATATATATATTGTTGAATTCAAAAGTCATCATATTTAGGAATTAACCTTTATCTAGATGTGTACATTGTAAGTTGTACCTAGTTAAGGTACAATCAAGAACTGCTCCGGTACAGAAGGAATGTGTTCATGTTTGTACTTTAGTGGAAGTAATTGAAGTGTACGGAAATGTCGTATTATGTTACATTACATGGTGGGTATATTCAGGTTTTTTTTTAAAATTTGTACTTCTGACATCAATTCGATTTCTGTTGGCAGGTCAAAATAAACATTGAGCCATGAATCTTCTCCTCCTTTTTTATTTTTTTTTAGACTGATGTTATATATAGTACTCCCTCCGTCCACGAAATTTATGCTCACATTTTTTCACGTGGTTTAATGCAATATGTCGGAAGGTATTATGAGATATTGTGAGGTCCGTTTTGAGTAAAGAAAGTATTTATGGAAAGTACATATGATATACTTTTCATAATTATTCTCTTTATTCAAAACGGACCTCACAATATCCCGTAATACCCTCCGACATATTGCATTAAACCACGTGCAAAAATGTGAGCATAAATTTCGTGGACGGAGGTAGTACTAGTTTCTACTTTTTTTAATGGCCAGATCTGTAATTTTAGATGAAGTGAAATAAATCAAAGGGAATAAAGTTCTATTATTTGTACCGTGACATCATAAATTTGATTTATTATTAATCAGATAAAAAAACTGTATGTTTTATTTTGTTTGTGTTTTTTACATGCATTATAATCAAATTTAATATAGAATTCCATTTTATGTTTCAAAATAATAAGGTGGTGTTTGATAAAATAAGAAATGAAAAAAAGTAAGTGTATTAATTAATTACTCTTAATTACAAATAGGTTCAAAATATTTGCACAGAAATACTTTTTTTTTCTACATAGAAGCATTTTTTTTTCTGCACAACACCTATTTATAAATATAGTAATTTTTTTAAATATATATGTTAGTCACCATTTTCTTGTTCGGCCAAAGTTAAGGAAATTTTCTGTGATATTGGTTCACGGAAGTATTTTGGACAATTCATGAAATTTTTTTAGTTTATGAAGTGATATTATTTACAAAATTAAAATTAGTATATAACTGCTGTCCTAGATATTGAAATTTTTTAAAAAATAAAATTATGATATTAGTAACTTCGTAATTTTTGGCATTTCTCATATCTTGATTTTTCGGTATAAATGTAAATTAATCTTATTTACTTATTAAGAAAAAGAACCCTTTAGTGATACCAATGATATTCTTAAATTAAAATTTTTATAAAAAATTAATAACAATCAAAATCTATAAAATAGTTAATACCTCTTAATAAAACAATTAATATTCTTAAAATAAAATTTTATAATAAAACTTATGTACAATATATCTCATTTGTGTTTTTCTCAATTTCTCTTCCTTAAATATCTAGCTCAATCGTGTTATTGCAAGTTCAAAACATACTATATTTACGAGTCAATAATGCTTTCACATTTTCACATGCTACATTAATCAATTCGATAACTCAACTAATGCATCTTGATTCATGATACAATTTTTTTTTAAATGCAACATTTTAGGGCTTTAGAAGAGAAAAGAAACCAAAACATTCTTCTGATGATTTAATTAATTAATGGTGATTTGAGTTGTGTGCAGAACTCCAAAAAATTGAATTGAATGTAACCTTTTATAAGTGATATTTTATAATCAATAATTAATATGTAGAATAAATTAAATTCAATTAGAGAAATAAAAACTACTCCACACCAATTGTGAGAACATGAAGAGTAAGCAATAGAGACAGACACGGTAGCAACCATTAAAGTATTATTGACAAATAAGAACGATAAGATGTCTTTAACCATTTAAATATATCATTGCATCTATCTCTTTCCTATCAGCACCTCAACATGGAATACTAATCAAGGGATCCAAAAATATCTGGCACACAATCAAATAAGAAAAAAAGTCACAATCTACCAAAAAAAGAAAGGGTTGCCAAAATAGAAAATGAAAGAAAATCAGAAGTTAAAATAATACAAATCTAATATTCTAATTTTTTTTATTCAACGGGTCAATCTATCAATCTGACACTATAGCTACAGTATCAATAGAGTAGAGACCCGATGATTAAAAATACTTAGAGGCGGTGCAGGCGACAATCACTACAAAAAAAAGCGGGTTTTACCGACCGTTTTTTAGCGACCGCCTGAAGTCGGTCGCTAATTATGTAATTAGCGACCGATTAGCGACCGACGTTGTCTAATGGGCAAACCCTAAATTTTCCAACAGAATACCGACCGAAAAAGCGGTCGGTAATATAAAAATAATTTACCGACCGCCGGATCGGTCGGTAAATTGTTGACTGATAATATTACCGATCAATTAGGCGGTCGGTAGTTTATTGTTATATTAGCGACCGCATTTTCGGTCGCTAAAATTAAAACCCGAAAGCGGGTAGGTGGGCAATTATTGCCCGATTCGATTTTCATGTTTAGCGACCGAAATATCGGTCGGTAAATATAAAATTGCGGTCGCTAAATTTCGAATATAGAACAGCCACTGCCCTTTTCTTTCCTTTTCATTCACGAAAATTTACCCCCCAACCTTAAAAAAATCTCTTAAATGTGAAGAAATATTATTTCAACGAGTTAGTTGCAATCGTTCGGGTCCATTGTCTCATTGTGCTCGTTGCTTCAATTTGACTGTACGTTTTTACATTTTTACCGTTTAAGTTTAGCATTATTTGCATGTTGTACATTAATTATTTATGGATATATCTATTTTGATTGGAGATTAATCCTAATTTAATTTGTTAGAATTTTGTAGTGTATATTGATGTATGATTATATATATTGGATTTTTTGTTTTAAAAAATCGGATATGCTTGTTTACAGTCGAAACTCTGGCGATTTTTTTTATAATTCTAATGTGGTATATTCTTAATTTAAATCAGATGGAACTCCCTGATCGTCGTTGGATGTATGAAATGCCTCGTCTAATACAAGGAACGATCAACCCTGAATTTTACAAGAACATTCATGAGTTTACTAAGTTTGCCTCTCTTAATCCACACTGCATGGATAGGTATGGCCAGATTAGATGTCTTTGTGCAAAAAAAAGTGCGGTAACAAGAGATTTTTGAGCATTTATGAGGTTCTAACTCATCTCGTGATGTCTGGTTTTACTCCATACTATTACAATTGGATCGTACATGGCGAAACCCGGTGGAATTATAATCTTGAAACAGTGGTTGCCTTCTATGATCAGTTTCGTAGTAGTGGAGGTGAGAGATTTGAGATTGGTGGTTCGAGCCGTGATTCGCCTACTCCATGCTCTGAGACACCGGTGGATGAATTTCAAAGCTATCATACGATGATTGATGAGTCTGATTTGGGTGGTCACCACATGGAAGAGGAACCAAATCCTCGTTCGCAGAGATTTTTTTAGATGCTTAAATCTGTCGATCAGAAGCTGTTTCCTGGTTGTGATACTGAGACACAATTATCATTCAATGCTCAGATGTTGTCCATCAAAACTGAAGGCAAAGTGAGTCAGAAAGTGTACAATCAATTTGCAAAGTTGTTCAAACGGGCCCTACCTAAAGAGAACACAACGCCAGAAAATTTCTATCAAAGTAAGAGACTCTTGAAGGATATGGGTTTACCTCCGTCTGTCGTCCAGCCGTTGCCACCGCCGTCCGTCCGCCAGCCGCCGCCGTCGTCCGGTGAAAGGTAATACATATATATATTATATTATTAGTATTATTGTTTATATATTATTAGTATTATTGTATATATATTATTAGTATTATTGTATATATATATTAGTATTATTATTGTTGAATATTAGATTATTGTTATTGATTATTGATGAATATTAGTATTATTGTATATATGTATATTAGTATTATTATTATTAGTATTATTGTATTATATATTGTATTATTAGTATTATTGGTATTATGGTATATATATTAGTATTATTGGTATTATTGATTAATAGTGCTATTGTTATTGATTATTAGTTGATTAGTAGATTATTGTTGATTAGTATTATTGATTAATATTATTGGTAGATTATTGTTGATTATGTTTTCATAATAGATTATTGGTTGATTAGTATTATTTGATTTGTTGATTAGTATTATTGTTGAATATATGAATCAGGGAGAGGGAGGAGAGGGAGGAGAGGGAGGAAGAGTGAGGGGGAGAGGGAGACGGGCGGTCCTGCCTTTACCGCCCATTACGATCGAACAGTTTTATGATCCGATCCGTCCTAACTTTGAAGTGGGAGAGTCTTTTGCTGCCGGAGCTTCTTCATCCCGACAGCATCCTTTAGTAGATACTCGGTAACCAATAAAGTCGTCTGACGGACTGTAAGTTTTTTTATAATATTAATACATAATTGTTTTATAATATTAATACCTAATTATTTATGCAGCTTGATTCCGAGTAATAAAGCTTCCAGCTTGGTCACGGATGCACTGAAAAGTGTTGTCTAGCCTTATGGAGTGGGTCGTGGTCTAAAGTTCCCGAGTCCAAGAAGAAAGCATTTTTTGAAGAGTATAAGGTAATAATATTAATTTTTTTTAATTTAAAAATTATAATTGAATTTAATTTATATGTTTGTTATGAATTTTATTGCAGAAGCTCTGCGTGTGGGACCTGCGACACGAGAATGCGGTGCGTGGTCTATTCTACGAAAAAGCCCAGAACCGCATGAAAGACTTAGTACACATGATGAAAGACAAGTGGACGAATGAGGGGATCAGTCAGAATATGGGGACGGACAAAGAGAGCCGTAATATCTGGGAGGGACTACTCCAGTATTGGCTAGACCCGAAGCATGTTGCGAGGGCCGAGGCGGCCAGAAGAAATAGGATGAGCGACCCCACCGGGCAAGGCATAGCCATACATCGAGCAGGCTCCCAGACGATTTACGAGCATGCTCTCGCTTTTGTAAGTATTTAATTAATTTTTTAATATACTCACATTTAAATTTATTAATTTTACTTTATTAAAAAGTTTTTTTTTGTACAGGAGCATGCATACGGACGGAAAACCACCCTCATCGAGAAGATGCATTTTGCTCACCCGGTTGGGGAGGGTGGACAGTCCACTTATGGCCGCACCACCGAGCTTCACGTATGTATTTTATTATAATTAATTATTGTTCTAATTAATTATTTTATGAATTATACTAATTAATATTAAATTATAATTATGATTATTGTTTAATTTCAGAATCAGATGAGGCAGACCCTCGATGAGGCTCAGACGGCGTCGGCACCCACCCGGAAGAATCCTTCCCCCACCCCTGTTGACGAGGACCAAAATTTTCTGAATTTGGTCAAACCAAAGAAGGGGAAGTATATAGGATTGGACAGTCACAGTAAGGTTGTCCGCCTATCCCAGAAGGGGAGCTCTTCCTATTCCCTCGACTCTCACCCCTCCTCCGATGTAGAAAGTCAACTCTCCGACGTGAGAAAGAAATTGAAGAAATATCAAACAAAGGGGAAGCAGATGAAAAATAGGATGAAGCAAACGGAGGACCTGACACAAATGATGAAGGCTTGGGTTGAGAATGCCTCGAGAACGATAGGTTGGAAAGTCCCCAAATTTCCTGAGCTTCCACCAGAAGAACCTGAGGATGAGGATGAGTAGGCCGTCGATCTTGGTGACGCCGACGACTTTAATTCGTCAGAGTAGTTTTTTTTTTTTTGTTGAACAATTAATTTTATTTATGTTGGATGTTTTTATATTTGATGTTGAGTAATTTTATGTTCAATGTTTGGCCTTATGTTGAATGTTTAAATTTTAGTAGTGTAAAATAATTAGTTTCAAATGGTTATAAATATTTATTGAAAAATATTAAAATAAACAAATTAGAAACAAAAAAGAAATTATTTTGATGAGGTAATTAAAAAAAATCCAAAGAAAGTGAAAATTTGAACGAATTGTATTTGTATTTTAAAATTGAACAAATTAATAAATTTTTGTAATGTTAAATAATAAATTTACAACATTATAATATTTATTGAAATATATATATATACATAAACAAATTAGAACCAACAAGCAATTAATTAGAAGCATTTAAAAAAAACGTGACTCAAAAATTTGGAGTTAAATACAATTAATTGCAAAAAATGAACAAATTAATAAATTCTCGTAATATTAAATAATAAATTTGTAAAATTATAATATTTAATGAAATATATATATACATAAATAAAGTAGAAACAATACTCATTTAATTAGAAGCATTTAAAAAAATGTGACACAATTTGGAGTTAAATACAATTAATTGCAAAAAAAATGAACAAATTAATAATTTTTTGTAATATTAAATAATAAATTTTTAACATTATAATATTTAATGAAATAAATATATACATAAATAAAGTAGTAACAATACTCATTTAATTAGAAGCATTTTAAAAAAAAACGTGACTCAATTTGGAGTTATATACAATTAATTGCATAAAAATGAACAATAACGACAAGCGCCCGAGTGGTTACTCCACTTCTGAGAAGCCCAGAGGTCGCGTGTTCGACCCCTCACAGGCGCGAATTTGGGGTATTTAATCTATCCTCAAATAAAGGATGTGGTGCATGTGCTAATATGTTGGGGGCTTGGTGGTTCGAGTCCTGCTGAGCCACGCTGGAGGCCTGGGTTCGAACCACGTTGGCCCCAAAAAAAAATTTCAAGACAAAATTTAGCGACCGCCATATCGGTCGGTAAATATATAAATTACCGACTGTCGTATCGGTCGCCAAATAGAAAAAAAATTTAAAAAATAATATACATTATATGTTACGACCGTTTAAACGGTCGGTAATTATGTATTTACCGACCGATAGTTCGGTCGGTAACATTCCAAAACGGTGGTTCTTTTAGCGACTAATTACCGACCGATCACGGTGGTCGGTCGGTATATATGTTTAGCGACCGTTTTTCGGTCGGTAAAACCCATTTTTTTGTAGTGAATGCTGACAGCAATAAAAGTAGTGATGCGATTGCGACAATGAGGTGATGCTACAATTATAGATCTATATATACCCGTACGCAATAGCTAAAAGGGTTCCCGAAATTGAGTAAAAAAATCATACTATGGTGAAAAAAATCTCACTAAAACATTCAAAGAATTCTACGAATGGGAATTGAAGGGAACCTTAGAAAATGAAATTTCACCAAAGGGGACCCCCAATGGATGTAGAAGGCAGAGGTGCATATAAATTGGACTAAGTGATTAGTCATTATAATAAAATTAACAGAACTTGGTCTAATATAACACACACACACACTCTCTTTTTATATATATAAGTACACGCAATTTTCTTTTAACCAATTTCAAGTATCTTAATTTATTATAAAATAGAACTTGGTTTAATACGCGCAAATTTCCTTTTTAACCAATTTTGGGTACCATGCAGCTCAAGATATGCTGAATTCATTATCAAATTTATATTCCCTCGATCCAAAAGTAAAATTTTCATACACTTTTATTATTTTATTTAAAACAATATATTTGTTTAAAAATAGGAGCCCAATTTTAAAAAAATTCAAATAAAAAATTAATTTGCAAATAGATTAAAAATGAAATTGCAATATCTAGTACACTCCCACTTTTATCTTTTTTTCATTTTAAATTTAACTTCCCACATACTATCTTCTCTTTGGGCCCTTAATGTTGGGCCTTCTCAGTTTTCAACCCTTACATTTCTACTTTGGATCAGGATATTTTCCCCCCCAAAATTGAGTAGTTCACCCCATTTTAAGATTATTTGTAAATTAAATTTAATAGGACAATTATACTCTTTAAGGGTAATTAATTTATAATTAGATCAGTTCACCTCCCTTCTTCTTCACTTTCATTGTTTAAAAACCCACGAGAGAGGGGAAAAAGAAAAGAGAGAAGAAGGAAGAGAAAGGGGACCTTTTCCATGCGCCAATCATCTTCGGCATTCAACCAGGCAGATGGATTTTCCATTTTGTTGCCTGCCTTATCTGATACAAAGTCCACTAACCCACTTCCAAAAATAGGATTTTTGACTTTTTCAACCCTTAAACCTGTCATTCTGCCGACCCCACCGCTTAATCTCATGCACAAACCTACCTCGCCTGGGTGCAGTGCCATGGAAGAACTCCACCAGCCGTCGCATCGCCAGAATTTCTTGATTAGTCGCCCCAATTCGAAAATTTAGTACATGTTCGATCAAAAAAATCAAAAATTTGGCACATGTTCGGTAAATTTTTCCAAAAATTAGGTACTGGTTCGATCAATTTTTTCGAAAAAATGCTCCAGGTTCGATGAGCATTGTTCGACCAAAAAATTAAAAAATTTGGCACTTGTTCGGAAAAATTTTCCGAAAATTAGGTACTGGTTCGGTCAATTTTTTCGAAAAAATGTTCCAGGTTCGGTGAGCATTGTTCGAACATTTGTTCGACAAAAATTAAAAGTGGTGTTTCGAAATCTGTTTCTTGTTCGGCAAAATCGATCGAACATATCAACACAAATCGGTACACCAGAGTCGAAAAAAGTAAACCCACATTCAAATCAAGAAACCCATTCAACAAAATTTCCAATTAAAATCAAGAAACTCACGTTCAAGAAACTCAAATTCAACAGAACTAATGGTTGCACACAACCTGAATCTCGCCCCAAGCCAAGTCGATTTCACCGGAAATCGACGCCAGCGACTTCGCCACCATCTGCCTCCTCTCCACCTGAAATCGGATTCAATCCGACGCAGCGCCAAGAGTTCCACAGCCACGCCTGAAAACCAGAACCTCCGTCCTCTTCGTGGGTTCTCTCGTGGTGGGTTCGGCGTACGTTTTTCCTCTTTGAAAGTGTGTGGTGAATTTACAAAAAAAATTAATTCATACAATAGTAAGGATTAGTTAGGATAATTATTGGTGGTGAAGTGAAAATATAAGGGGATGAAGTGAAGGGGGTGGTGAAATACTCAATTATGGGGGGAGAATATCCCGATCTTTCTACTTTCGGCCACTGTTTTAGTATGCCCAATCATCCCCAATGGAGTTCAAGACAGAGTTATTGCCAGCCACCCAAGATGTCAAAGAATGATTAACTTACCGTGTAAGACAAAATTAGTAGAAAACAACTTGTAATACTTGTATTATTGTTTATTGGTAGAATTATAAGTGTAATAATACTTATCATTTAATTAAATTTAATAAGCTAATATCTTGTCACATAACCCATGTAAATCTATAAATATGCCCCTGTATTACTAAATGAATTCCACCCTTAATAAATAGAGATACTTTTTACATGTGGAGTAATTCTTTTCTTTTTCTTGATAATTCAATAAAAACAAAAATTAACATCCCATCTTCTTGTGCCTAAAATATAAATACCATGCGAATGAAATATGAGATAAAAGTATAATGAGTGGCATTGCATATAATATAGTTTAAGGCAATAACCGAAAAAATAATACTAACATATTTATGACCTTATTACAGAGGTAGCCAAATGAAAATTTCCAAATCGAACTATATATCGATCATGTAGTGCAAATTTCACATCATCGAAGATGCTAGCTACTCTCCATTTATTTTGTACTCCCTCCGTCCCTCTATAAACTTCTTATTTTGTATAAAAAAGTATATTATTTATTATTATATAGTGGACCACATGTTGACTGAAAAATTGTGAAAAAGTAATTGGGAGTAGTGAAAAATGGTACTCCCTCCGTCCCAGGAGTATTTGCATCCCTGGGATGGCACACGGTTTAAGAAAAATGTATTTTTTAAATAAAGTAGTGGTATATGGCTAAATGTGTGGAAAATTTTGTTAGTGTGCACGCAAATTGATATTTCTCTTTTAAGTAGTGTGCAAATTGGTTTGGGACAACTTAAAATGAAAAGTGTGTAAATTGGTCTGGGACGGAGGGAGTATTTGTTTATTAATATATGAAATGGTATTGTTGCTTTTTTATGGAATGAAAAACTTTTAGTTGGACATCCAAAAAAGAAAAGTGAAAAACTTATAGAGGACGGAGGGAGTGTAATTTTCTTATAAATTTGGAATAAGAAAAATAGTTAAAGACTAGAAAGACACTATGTGACTTTTTTTTTTTTAAAAATTATTCACAAACACGTACTAATTTAGCCACAACCCTTGAAAAAGAAAAATCCTCTAATGGCCTTCCTCAATATATAACTAAATTTTCATAGTATTAAATGTAAAATGAGTACCCAGCCCGAATTTACCATGACCGACCCGAACCATATGGTTGAGTTCCAATGGATTGACCCGGTCACGATAATATTGAAGTGTCATTTGTGTAACAAAAAAATGCACTAAAAAAAAAAATTTAAAAGCCAATTTTTTATTTTTTTTAATAGGAGTTTAAAAGCCAATTGATTTCTTCATTGAATATTAATCTCAGTGCTCAAAGTATGTAAAATTAAAAAGCCCAAACTGTAGCAATTTGGTTCAAGGCTTTTATATAAATTTAAGGGTCAAGCTATATACCCCTCCATTATTATTTGATATACCATTAATATTTTTGTTTTTTTATAAAAAGACAAATACATCCTTTTTATTAATTCTTTTTAACCTTTTTCCGTATAAAAATATAAAATTAAAAGCAAAGTTCATCTTCCTCACTGACGCCCCATAACCATCTTTCTCATTATGCTCTCATCAATCTTTAATTTCCAACAAACACATATCAAATATAAATAATAGAGAGAGAAAATGAAAAATTAAATAGAAAATGCAACACAAAAATATGAGAAATACAATTTTGAAGAAATATAATTTTGAACAAATATCAAATTTGAACAAACTCCAAAAGTCAAATTTGAAGAAATACTCACTGAATCACAAATTTTTTACTAATATAAATCGAAAATCAAAACTTGTGCGAAACTAATTTACCAAAAATACAATACTGGTTCAATATTGATTTATTGAATAGAAAAAAGGGGTGAGTATTTCTTGCTCGAACATTCAATTTATTGTTTCTTGAGAAATGGAAAGCGTAACACCAAGAAAAGAGTTGTGTCACTCGAGTGTGGACGATACAAGAGGTTGCACTGTGTTGGCAAAAGCGGTTGGCAGCGTTTGATTTACAAGAGAACTAAGAGTGTGCGAGGAAGAAAAACTAAAAGAAGAAAGAAAGATATTGTGGGCAGTGGGTGTGACGATTTAGCAGCATGATTGAAGAATCATAAAATACGAATGAAGATGACGAAAAAATGAATGAAAATAGAAGTAGAGATGATTTAGGGATTTTTTGTTGGACGGAAATTTGAATGAAAAAAAAAGTAGAGATAATTTAGGGATTTTTTGTTGAGAGGGTATAATAGGTAGATTAAAATAAATATAGGTGTGTCAAATTATAACGGAGGGGTATATAGCGAGATCCTAAATTTAATAGCGCACATTGGGTAACATAGGGTGGGCCTATTTCGGATTAAAGCCCAACAAAAATACCACAGTTTGATTAAGGCAAAAAGAACAATTTAATGAGCATTCCCATGTCTTGCTCCTCTAATGTACGCTTTTTTTCACGAATAATTTTTTATGAAATTTATTCATGTTATGAAACTTATATAATTAAATAAATTTACTAATACTATTATATATATTTGTCGATACCGTATGATTTATATTGTAAATTTTAATTTACAAATTAAATTACATAATAATATTAGCATGTAAAAATATTAGTGAATAATCTTATAATATTAGGTTCAATGTTATGAAACTTTGAGACTTTGTGTGAGAAAGAACAAACCTTTTCTTTTCTCATACATAATTCTTTTAGCCAAGTGGGGAAAAAGATCAATATATGTAATTTTTGGTGTATCTTGTCTAACAGTTAGGGGGCGTTTGGTATAATTGTAAGGAATGAAAAAGATATAAAAATGAAAGTAGTATGGAATGAAAGTCATAGTTATCAAATAGTTGAACTATGGTAGATTTCTTAGTTTTTGGGAATCAAAATCACAGTAGAGTCATTTCAAACACACATTATGATTTTGATTACCATTACTTATCTTTAAAAGGTGTCAGCCAAACATTCCCTTAGTGTGTAATTTACACTCTACTTTAATCTCTACTGCTTTGGCCTTGAATTTCTTGCAAGTTTTTATACGTGAAAATTATTGGTGCGCTATGTTGATATGGCGAACTAACACTATCGACATGGGGCAATTACGCAAGGCTTAGCAGGTCGCCAGGACCCACCAGGATCCTTGAAGATGCGGAGCTCGCCCACATGGAGGTAACCTACAAGCGGAGCTCGCCCAGAGCTCGCCTTTTATCCCTGGGAAAGTCTCGCCGAGCTCCATCATCACATAACGTTCGTGGACCACAAGGCA
>JAPKLY010000242.1:255851-332955 GCA_026898435.1 Prunella vulgaris | reverse complement strand
ATGAGGCATGATAAAGGGAGCAGTGTGAGAGACCAAGACGAGGGTAATGAACCCTCGTCAACACCGGAAGCCACATAGGCTCGTAAGGTGCCGTCTCACACTCACACGCCTATAAATAAGACCTCTCTTGTACTATTCACACAATTCTCACAATCCTGAAAATCAATACTACTACTCTTGCAATATTTCTCTCTCTATTCTCCCTCCTCATATTACATCCAAGAACATAAAATCTTGGATTATTGTTTGATAGGATTAACATGATATAAGGCCACATAAACAAACGTTGTTAATAAATTCTATCAACACGCTACAAAGATCAACTTTTGTCAAATTCCAACCAAACTAATTAAGACACAACAAGTTTTCCACGTATCGTATATATCATCCAGATTATAAAATTAAATAGTTAATTTAGACAATTTTATTTTAATTTGTTGTCCATCTTTGTTCCACTACATGCATTAATGAATCATCAATAATTAAATAATTTACACGTGATATATGCACACACAAAATGATATACACAAAAATAGAACAAAAACTACCTCTATTCACACCAACATATATTATATGTAGTACATAATGCTTGATAATTAATTCAATGGAAAAAGAGAAGTAGTGAAAGTTAATTTCCTTCAATTACCTTACCAGCAATCCTTCTTGAATAGAAAATATAAAAATTTGAAATACACGTTCTACTATAAAACTTTTTAATACTCCTTATGTCCCACTATAAGTTACTCATTGTGTCATTTTCGTCCGTTCCACTATATATTATTCATCTATTTTTTTACCTTTTTAGGAAACTACTATTCACTTCTTTATAATTATTATTTTCAATATTTTTTACACTATTCACATTATTTTTTCACTTTTCACCATCACATCACATGTAACATATCAATATTTTTATATCTTTCTTAATATTTGTGCCCAAAAATTGTGAGCAACTTATAAGGGGATGGAGGGAGTAGTATATAATTTATATTATTAATTACATTCTCTTAGGCTTCATTTGATTGATTAGATAAACTATGATAAAATACATTATCTTATTTAATTTGATTTTTGGTTTAATGGACAAAAGCTCAAGATCCTCAAGACTAATTCAACTTTTCTTATGAATGATAGATAATTAATATATTATCTTAGGAAAGAGTTATGATTATAATCTATTGTATTATTTATGTTTACTAAAATATTCCTCATACATTGGGGAATGTGACCATAATTCACTTCATTTTTGTTTTTTATATAGAGTGCAAAATTGTCTACTCCATATTTTTTATTATTAATCCTACAATCTAAACATTCAAAATGAAATTATCTTACATTATTACTTATCTTATTCCATCAATTCAAATGTATTATTTAACTCATAAATAACAATCTCTAAATTACATTAATTTTGACTAATATATCTTCAGTTATTTATGAACTAAATAATGTCTTAGTGATATGACATTAATTTAATTATACTATTATAAATATAAATTAATATTACACGAGTGTGAAAATGCTGCAATATTATTTGAATGAAAATATCGCTAAATAAATATATATAATAATATAAAATTTAATTATAGTACGAATATGTTTTAATATTGAATAATGACACTTTGGAATAAATGATAAAAAATTAATTTGATAAATGAACCTTGCTTAGAAGATGAAAAGACTAAAAAAATTCATATAAATCAGACAATGCAGCAGATTAACGTTAGTTGCAAACAGATAAACGAGTGTTAGAACACGGTCATACCCACCTTCCTCTTCCATTCTTGAAAACACATTGTTTTCCTCTCCCTATAGTCTACGTCATCCGTACAGCTTATCCTACGTGCAACATTAATATTTCTTGATAGGATTAAAGGCATACAATCAGTTAGACTAAACTAGAGATCGATCAATCTAGCTAAAATCATGAGATGTGTTGTTTCCGAGTTCGAAGGGACCCTTTTGAAGGACCCCGATGTTTTCTCCTACTTCATGCTGGTCGCATTCGAAGCATCCGGGCTTATCCGGTTCGGGCTGTTGCTCGTTCTATGGCCCGTGATTCGTTTGCTGGAGGTTTGTGGGAAGAGCAAATGCGGGCTTAAGCTCACTATATTTGTGGCCACGGCGGGGGTCCGTTTTAGCGAGATTGAAGGCGTGACACGGGCCGTTTTGCCTAAGTTTTACCTAGATGATATGGACATGGAAGCGTGGAGAGTTTTCCGATGCTACGACACGAAAATCGTGGTGACGAAGATGCCGAGAATGATGGTCCACATGTTTGTGAAGGAGCATTTGGGTGGTGATGAAGTTTTTGGTACAGAATTGTGTGTGAACCGGTTTGGATATGCAACTGGTTTTTTGAAGTGTGATATTGATTCGGTTGGTAAGGACATTTCTGAGTTATTTATGGATGAGCAACCTTGTTTGGGTCTAGCCAGGCCTTGCTCTACTTCTTCTACAGCTTCCTTTTTCCTTCCATTATGTAAGGTAAAGTATATATATATATATATATCGTGTAGTTTTTAGGTTGGAATTTTGGTAATTTAGAATCAAAATCAGGCGAATAATTATGAATTGAACAACTAACAAATTTTTCTATCACAATTAGGCGTGGTTATTTTTAAATAGGTTATTAATGTGACAGGAACAATGTCACCCACCATTTTCCGGCAAGAAATCAAAACACGACGACCACATTCGGCCGCTTCCGGTGATCTTCCACGACGGACGTCTGGCCAAGCGGCCGACGCCATCCGCCGCAGTACTAATTCTCCTGTGGATCCCCCTTGGAATCCTCCTAGCCATCATCCGAATCACAGTCGGCTTGACGCTTCCAATGAAGGCTCTACCCCGCATAGCCCCCATTTTCGGCGGCGGGGCAGTGGTTAAAGGCACACCTCCGCCACCAGCCTCCGCCTCCACCCCCGGTGTCCTGTTCGTCTGCACACACCGAACCCTAATGGACCCCATCATCCTTTCCTCCGTCCTCCAACGCCGCATCCCGGCGGTCACATACTCCATCTCCCGATTCTCCGAGATCCTATCCCCCATCCCCACCGTTCGATTAACCAGAGTGAGAGACGTGGATGGCCGGAAAATAAAAGGGGAACTGGAAAAGGGGGATCTGGTGGTCTGCCCAGAGGGGACAACTTGTCGGGAGCCATTTCTGCTACGATTCAGCGCTCTTTTCGCCGAATTAACAGATCGAATCGTGCCGGTGGCGATGAATTACAGAGTAGGGTTCTTCCATGCGACGACGGCTCGAGGTTGGAAAGCGATGGACCCCATCTTCTTCTTCATGAATCCTCGACCGGTCTACGAGGTCACTTTCTTGAACCAGTTGCCGGCGGAAGCCACGTGCTCGTCGGGGAAAAGCCCCCATGAAGTGGCCAACTATGTGCAGAGGATTCTTGCGGCAACGTTGGGGTTTGAGTGCACGAATTTCACCAGGAAAGATAAGTATCGGGTTCTTGCTGGAAATGATGGGATTGTGCCTCAAGGGTCGGGTCGGGTTGGGTCCACAAGTTGAAGAAAACTTTACACTTTAGTAGAGGTTACTGGCTACTGTACGTTCTTTTACCAATTTACTACGAGTGGGGATTAACAATTTCGTGCACCATATACAGTATCGTTTACCATATTAATATTCAATTTGATGTAATAGCATATATTTCGACATATCGTCATAATTCATTAAGATATTACATAAAAAGTGCAACACTATTTTTATTAAGGCTCCGTCCGTGGATCGTAGAAAATTAGTACGTAATAATGAGATTTTAATTATAAAGTGAAAAATTTATATTAAATGTTAGTATTTGATAATAAATACTTAAAAATAGATTATTTTTGTTTGTTAGAATGTAGTTGATATAATTTAATATTTATTTTTAATGATCTAAATTTTTTATTGGTGTTTGGTAGAAAATATATGCATTAATGTTTAAGTAAAAATATTTCTCTCAGTTCCTTATTTCAACTAGTGTTAACAATTTATTTCTAATACAACTTCCATGGTGAGATACCTACTACGATGGTAACAATAGAAGTGAAGATAAAAATGTGTATTAGAACTTCCGACCCGTGAACAGTAACTGGTCGGATAGTTCTTCTACTGTCTATCAAACAACAGATTTAAAGAATGAAAACCCTCTTATCTCACCTTATTCCCACCTAACAAACGCAACCTAAATGTATTAAAATAATACAAATATATTTATATTATATAATATAATTTTTTTGCTTTTAAATATATTAAATACATAAACTATTTAAAATAATTTATTATACAATATGCATGTATAGTTTACTAAACATTTCAAAAAATAATGTTTACACGTGTTTCAGAATAATAATATGCATATAAAAATATAATAAATTTCTTGTGCATTGTGCAACTCAAGTGCATTTTAAAAAATAATACTATTAAATACTATTGAAAAGTCACTCATGGTATTACTGAAAAATGTATTTTTAAAAATTCGTTTATCAGTAATAACACGTGTAACTTTTTAATAATAAATAGTGTAATTTTTTTAAAATACGTTTGAGTTGCACGGTGCACACTAAAATATAAAAATATATTTTAGGATGAAATAAATAAAATTAACTTGTTCAACTATTTTTTTTTACTATTTACTCAAGATACTAATTATAAAATGACACGTGGACATTATCTATAACTGTGGACATTATCTATAACTAAACTCTCTAACTATTTGAACATCTAACACCATAATTTAATATATCATCAAAATTCACCATAATTTGACACATAAGTAATGAAAATTCTCTATTAATAATTTAATATATAGGGGAATATGAGGAAATATATATATTTTTTAGAATAATTATTTATTAGTTATATTAAAAAAGTCAATATATTTATTTATAAAATTTAAAAATATTAATAAAAAAAAATTCTATATTTTTTTGTCAAGTATGTTTTTTTTTTTACATGATCTATATATATAAAGAACTGATGAGTCAATTGGTCAGCCCAGCCCAGCCCAACCCGTCTAACCAAATAAATTAGGTCCATCCAATCATACATGCCGCTTGAATGGGGCCTACTGGCCAAGTAAGAAGTAAGAACCCCTCCCCTCCTCCTTTATTTTTTTTAACTCAATCATTTTTTTAAGTCATTCACAACTTAATTCAACTCAACTTAAAATAAAATATTAATTTTTCTCACTTCCACATATATAATCTATAACTCAATTTAATTTATTCTTTTTTATATTCACATTCACATTCCAATCCAACCTAACCTAACCTAAAATAATAATTATGGACATACTTTCAACCTCTACAAAAAGTGTATAAGTGTTTTTTTAAGTTGGTAAGAGACAACTATTTAAAAAAAAAAATGCTTCTACCCTTCTTGTAGAGGTTGAAAACAGGTAATATATATAATATTTGATCAAAACTTATTATATTTGAAATGTATAACAATATATAAAATAATTTATTGTATATTAATAAAATTATTCTATCTTACATTTAAAATAAGATACAATAACAAAATTACAATAACAAGAGTTAAAGTTAAAAAAAATTGAAATGACATAACTCAAACTACAGATAATGTATTACATAAAAAAATTACAAATATAGAAAATGCAAATCACATATTAATTCCTAACTAGTTCTAAAAAATTTCTGCATATGCTTAATCAAGTCATCTTTTAAAATATTTTGAGCTTCTTTATTTCCCCGGCAACGGCGCCAAAAACTTGATTGCGCAAATTGTGTTCTCACAAATTCGCTAAGTCTACAAGTGTATAGGATCAATGTAGCGGTAAGCTTGACCAAGTAATAAAAATATTGAATCCTAGGGAGGTGCTCTAATGCTAGGAGACAATATAAATTGGAGTGCTACTAAAACTATAAAAGCGATAAATATTTTTGGGTTTTGGACTAAGCAAGAATAAAACCAAAGCAAGCTAAATAAAACTAACTAAGAGGAAGTGAGGATGTGTGCTTAGGTTAATTTCAATTAAGTGAGTTTCTTGACCAATTGTATCTAAGCCCTAATCTCGATTCATTAAACAACCAAATTAGAGAAAAACCCTCACTAAACTAAGTAAACGCAGCTCTCGCTTGTTGTCCACTCAACCTAGTGCCTAATCGTGAGTATTCTCGACGATCTACCCCCTCTCGGTGTAATAGACGTCCTAACAATAGCAATTTAACGGTTCATTCAACACAACGATACACCTAATAGAGCAAACGCAGCTCTCGCTTGTTGCCTACTCAATTAAAATGCACAATTATAGAAGAACAATCCACTAATGCTCAAGAAATCCAAGTAAATTAATCTAATCAATCATTCCACTCAATCACACACTTAATCAAGAAAACGCAGTTCTCGCTTGTTGCTAACTTAATTAAAATGCATAATTAAATAAGTACAATCATGTAAAGCCCAAATTAATCCACAAATTAAGAGTTAATCATCTAACAAAACAAAATCAAAATAATAAACAAAATAGAATCACTAATCCCAACTAAATATCCATCATTCAAAACACCATAAAATTAATCCACGATCACTCTCATCAAACTCATAACAATAAAATAACAATAAACTATCACTTCAATGGAGTTCCAAACTTGATACTTGCTAAAAAAATTAAAATTCCACTAAAATCTATCTAGAAATTGCAGAAAATAGAAGAAATTGCAGAAAATAGAAGCCCTGAACTAATGTGTGTAGTGTGTGAAATGGGGGAAAGGAGCTCCCCTGACTTGGCTTCGAAGAATCTGCCGAAAAAAAAAAATATTGTGTCTTTTCCTGATGCTGAATTCCTCTTCCCTTAAATACATATGGGCCACAGAATATTAATAAGTAAAACTTGCAGGCCCAAATTTAAATTTTAGAATTTCAATATGCACGGTTTGAGGAGTAGCAAGGGTCGTGCGAGAATGCTTTGCCGTGCATAATTCTTCGAATTTGCACGCTCAGCATGGGTCGTGCTTTACCCTTAACCTGTGCTCGTACAAAAATAAAATACACAAGCACGGTTTGCAGAAATGCACGGGTCGAGATGAAGGAAGGAAAGCACGGGTTGAGATGGAAAATAAAATCGCGTTTTTACCTTCAGCACTTTCTTCAACTGGGTGGGCCCCTTCTAAACAGAGCATTACTCCGGCAAAAGCGACGGGCTTCAATCGACGGCGTACGGCGGTAGGAGCTTTGGCGACGAGGCTTCATCTACTCCAATTCCGGCGTTCGGGGCAGGGAACGAACCGAGGTTGCAACAATTTCAGGCGGCTGTTGGTAGCGGTACCGTCTTCTCCGATGGCTTCGAGCAGGCTGGGCTTCGAGAATAGGGGACGGCGGAGCTTGGCGTGAACTCGGCTTCCGGCAGTGGCTGTGAGTTCTTCCAGCGCTGGGCTTCGATTCCAGTGAATTGGTGGCTCGACCATGGCTTCCAGCGAGTTGGGCAGAGGCGTGCGACGGCTAGTGGCTGTAGACATGAACTCCGGCGACAATTGGCTTTCTATTCGAACAAAAATGTGGGCCTCCTTCCTCTCTACATTCTGACCGACAAAATGACCAAGAAAAGTGTGGCATGGAGATAAGCCACGTTTCTTCACTCTCTGGAACAAGTCAATGGAATACAGCTACTATTCATTTGAGGAAATTATAATGTGCCACAATTTTAAATACATCAGAAATGGACATCAATAAATGGGCTGCAAACTTTGGGCCATCAAGAATTCAATTAGGCATGTTAATTTATTAGTTTGGGCCAAATAATAACTCAACACTTTAATCCATTAATTCAATTCATTTTTTAAATAAAATGCACCACAATAAATATTTTTACAATTAAGCTCAATTACTCAATTTAGTGTAAAAAAATGCAAGAAATCATATCAAAATAGACAATAAAAGCACAATTATTTCAAGCAAATATTCACACTAATCATTTATTGCAAAGTTATTTTCTATTAATCATGTAAGTGCATATTATATTGTATTTTAAAATATATCAATATTGATGTCTATTTATAGAGAATTGAAAAAATAAATTTTAATATATTTATCTAATTTTTTAATAATTATTATTCAAAATATTTATAAAATATATTTTTTTACATAAAATTTAACTCACCAATTAAATATGGACACGTGTCATCTTTTTATTAGACAATCTAACTCAAACAATGATTGATTGTCAAGCATAAATTCTACTCGGTTGCAACCATTATTTTAATTTTTCTTTTTTTAATAAAATGTTTTCCTCCAACCAGTTGAAAATTGAAACCGGTGGAGATAGTCTCAGGCTGAACTCATTAGACACTGTGTTTTAAAAGCGGATCGGATCGGCCGGTCAGACCGCTACTTGAACACCTCTCCGGACTGCTTTAGTACGTTAGACCGAACATTTTCAAAAGTGCTTGAAAAACGGTAAAAATCAGGTCGGACTGGTTGCTCGTTGGACCGCCCGGAACGATGCTTTGACAATTTTTTTAATTAAATGGTATTTTTTACACAGAATTAACTAAATTAATTATATATATAATACATATTAAATATAATTTAATAATATAATGTCAAATTTTAATTCATAACCTTAGATAATAGATATAGTTTCAATTCCTGGAAACACAATTCTAAGTCTTCACCCTCCTCCAGTATAATATCTAACTTTAATTTATTTATTCAATAAAATTTATTGATAAGATATATAATTTATTAGAATATATATATATATATAATTATATATTATGCATTTATGATGTCACACTAGTTCAACCGCTTTAAAAATGATTAGACCCGGTTGAACTCGGTCATGTTGATAAAAGGAATCACATAGATAATTAAGGAATAATCAATAACACTTAATTTGAGGATTAAGAGAATCTCCACCATGATGAGTTCTGAGTCAACAAGCCAAGTGGCTAAGTTAAAGTTGCTCGTCACCTTGCCGGGCACATAGAACCATGAACAAAGAGGTGAATCAAGGTGGACTAGACCAACAAGCCTACAAGGCCAAGTGAAAGCTGCCCGCAACCCTGCTCACCACCTTGTTGGCCACCATGTTAGTCAGGTTGGTGGGTACGAGGGCCAAACACTACTCGCCCATGGTGCCCGCCATGCTACTCGCCCATGGTACCCGCCATGCTGCTCGTCCATGGTGTGCTCACCCATGGTGCCCGCCATGCTGCTCACTCATGGTGTGCCTCCCATGCTGCTCGCCCATGGTGCCCGCCATGCTGCTCGCCCATGATGCCCACCATGTTGCTCTCCCATGGTGCCCGCCATGCTGCTCGCCCATGGTGTGCCTCCAATGCTGCTCACCCATGGTGCCCGTCATGCTGCTCACCCATGTGCCCGCCATACTGCTCGCCCATGGTGTGCCTCCCATGCTGCTCGCCCATGGTGCCCGCCATGCTGCTCACCCATCTGCCCGCCATACTGCTCGCCCATGATGTGCCTCCCATGCTGCTCGCCCATGCTGCCCGCCATGCTGCTCGCCCATGGTGTGCCTCCCATGCTGCCCACCAGGCTGCTCTCCCATAGTGCCCGTCATGCTGCTCGCCCATGGTGTGCCTCTCATTCTGCTCACCCATGGTGCCCGCCATGCTACTCGCCCATGGGGGCCATGCTGCACACCATGTGCCTCCCATGCTGCTCGCCCATGGTGCCCGCCATACTGCTCGTCCATGGTGACCGCCATGCTGCTCGCCAATGGTGTGCCTCCCATGTTGCTCGCCCCATGTGCCCGCCATGCTGCTCGTCCATGTGGGCCTGGTGCTCGCCCATGGTGCACCACTCATGCTGCTCGCCTAGCACCACAACAGATGACGATAGGACCACCAGCCGCACCCAACAAATGAGGGCAAGTGTGAAGGCACACCAACACCCCACAAGGTGGCAAGGACCATCAACCCCACTGAAGGTTGCTCACCTAAAGAATACTTGAACCACCAAGGAAGGAGATCAATCAAGAAGGGTAGTTTAGTCTTTTAAATATAGTTAGTGGGTTTAAGAGTGACAAGTGGGGGACACTTGTCACCACCTAAGGCTAATTAGTCTAATTGTGTGCCATCTCACCCATGCAAGGGGATAAATATGAAAGAAATACTTATTTGTAAGGATTCCACTCTGGATCAATACAAGAACATTTTTACATATTTCTCTCACTACTTTTTCTCTCTTCGTTTTCTTACAACTAAATCAATTCCTTACTTTAGTTATTGTTTGAGCAATTTAATACTATAGTTAGCCACATAAACATTTGATTAGACAATTTGCTCAACAGGTCCGACCAAAAATATTAAGGTGGCCAGGTCAACTTCCGCTTCCGCTTTTAAAACATAGATTAGACAGACGTTGTTAGTGTCAAAATCTTCGAGAATAAAATTTTATATTCTTCTTTACTTTACATATGTAAGTGTTTGTTTCATGGTGACTACACTATTAATGTTATACTTTAATTTTAAAGAAAATGAAAAAAAAATTGTTAGTTTGTGATATGAAAAATTGATTAAGGAGACAAATTATAAGATGAGAGGAGATTAATCTTATTTAAGTAGAAAAAAATAATATTATACATTTTTTTTCTCAATAACTACTTATAATTGAATGGGACAGGTTATATGCACCCACATTTGTTTGCAGTACACACATCTCATAAATTATTAATTTTATTTTTTAAAATTTAATTCTACTCTTTAATTTGTTTCTGTGCACCCACCTCCTCTCTTTTCGCTCTTTCTTTCCTCTATTCTTCTCACGTTCTCCTTTTTCTTATTTTTTCCCTTTTCTCACATTCACCACATAACCTTCATATTATACCATTAAAACAGGTTTTTTTTTAAATATTGTAATTTCTGTTTTCATTATTGAAAATAACGTGGAATCCAAGGGCCTTTCCTTTTTAAGCAAAATCGTGAATGAAGTCCACATTTTAAGGGGAATCGTGAACTCAGTTCACGATTTACCGACAGTATTACACATTTGACAGGCCTCCGTTAACAGCGTCCGCTGATGTCATAAAACGTGAGTACAATTCACGATTTACCACATGCAGGAACAGTAACTCCAATAAATGATCAGGAATAGTAATTCCCATAAATGAATCTGCATAACACAAAATTTATTATTTTTATCTAATAGTATGATTCAAATGTAACATCACGTGAAAAAGGCTGGAAATTTGAGAAAAAGCTGAAAATTAGGAATCTTGTTGACTTTGACGGTTTAAATCTGTGTGCCCAATTAATACTCTTTATTTGTTAGTTGTTGGATGAAATAAATACATCTCATAATCTTATAGGTTATATACGCATGCACTCCATCTCTCTTTTTCACTTAACTCATTATATTCCTTATTTCTCCATTTCTCTCTCAATTTATAATCACAAAATATCCATTCACCTTCAACAAAAAAATATATATTCCACCTCTTTTACGGTAGTAAAGCACCATTTTATTGGAGCAGCCAAATATTATTGGTATATATCTTTTACTTTAAATTTTATTTAATTGATAATATATTAGTACTGTTTAAAATGATTTAATGTAATAATATATTTTGATTTTATTTTGTTTTGCAGTTTATAATCGGTGGACGATAATTTTTACCAAGAAAATATCTTCTACAAAAGTTACAAGATTTATTAATTTTATAAAATAAGTATATAACTTGTTCAATATAGATTCAAATGTTCTGCAAGATTAGTTGCTTCCTTCCATAAATTTTTAAAAAAAAAATTTAGTTGCTTCCTTTAATTTGGTTTGCTTCCTTAGAAAATTGCACATTAATTAATGTAAGTTTATTATTATATCTATATATATATATATAAATGATATGAGTTGCTTTGAAAAAAATTCATATATTACTATAACTATATTATTATATAATATTAGTTGTTTTGCAAATTTTTTATTTATCAGTATTTAAATAATTTTGTACAGTAATTATATAATCTTAATGCTCTAAATTTAATATTTTTTATTCTTTTGCAGTGTCAAATTAAGTTGCAGCATTGGCTACAGGAGGAAAAACTTCATAACCAATAAATAATTACAAGGTTATTTAATTTTGATCAATATTTATTTAATATTTATGCCTATAAAATAATATTCTGCAAATAAATAGTATTGTTGAAATAATTGAATTAACACACTAATGTTCTACAGTTAGTAACTTATTATATGCATAATGTGGTAGTGTTAGCATACTAATGGAATTTTTGGTCATAGCTTTCATGTTTATAAAATGATAAGAATGATAAATTGTGAAATATTTATACTAATGCATGTGATTTACCTAGCCCTTTGTATTTTTAAAAAGAGCAACAAATCATCTTTTCTAATCCGGAAACTGTGAAAGCTAGTGTTCCAGTGTATTAGGTAAGAGAAATATGGGAATTACACAAAATTAATTACACGTCATTAACAAATTTAATTATATGTAATTAATTTGTTAAATATATTTATTAATGATAATACATGCATTAATTGATTCCATTAAATTTATACCAACTTTTTTGTTGATTAAAACAATGGTGTAGCAATATGTCTTTAATTTATAGTATTTATCAGTTTCTTGTGAAGAAATTAATTTACGAGTTCAAATTTCATTATAAGAATATATGTCAATTTATTATAAATTATATTAAATCTAATTCATATGTGTCTTATGTTATTTAATAGATGTCAACCTATCACGATATTGGAATTTACGTACGCTCTTTTGGGTCCATTGTCAGAGCAAGACGAGTTGATCGTACAATTGATTTTTACGATCTACTCGATGTGTTATCTGAGATCACTGGGTTCGATTTGAATGTGTACTCCTTGAATGTGTCCTCTATAATATACAACGGGAGCATGTAGTCTACTTGTCCTATAAAGAACACCAATGATCTTAGTTACTTTTTCCATCCAAATGCTGGAAATGATTCGGTGGAACTAATAGTTGAAGCTGAGAATTTGGATCAGCTCCAAGCATCTCATGATGCATCGGAAGATCAACACTATCAATCTGGTGGAAGTGGTCTTGGCGGTAGAAATGATGATCAATGGGATGCATGGCCAGATGAGGTTCCACAAGTGACGAACAATGCATGGGATGCATGGCCAGATGAGGTTTCACAAGTGAGGAACAATGCATGGGATGCATGGCCAGATGAATACAATCGACCATCCGGGTCTACTCATGACATTTTGAATGAGGCGTCACACGTGACAAATAATGCTTGGAGTGCATTGGGAGATGAACCGGTGACCATAGTTGACATACCTGGTGATAGTGGTATAGCTAACAATCCTTCTGGCTCTGAAGGCAGTGATAATGGATGCAATGACGAAAGTTCGGATGAAGGATCAGATGATAATGCTGGTAATACTTCTACCCCAACGGTGGCACCAAGTCATTCCATGCCAACAGTGGCACCTCATCCAAATTACATGCCAGTGCCATTTTTCTCGGCGACTTATGATGATGTACCTGTTGACTCTATAGGCATTTCAAGTGGCGATCTAACATACGATGCTGATGAAGGAGTTTTGAATAAAGGGATGATTTTTAAAGATAAAAAACACTTGCAGTCAGTCGTGAAAGACTACTCGATTCGATATGCCAGACGTGAGTACAGAGTCGTTGAGAGCACTTCAACCATCTGGAAGCTTGTGTGTAAGCAAAACTATATCAGAGGTATTGATAATCCCCCGACATCGCAACAATGTATGTGGTGGCTACGTTCAAAGTTTAATAAAAGATATAATCATTGGGAAATCAGCAAGTTGGGTGAGCCACATTCCTGCCTGATGGATACTGAAACGACAAGTCATAGAAATCTATGTAAAAATCTTCTTGCAGCAGACATGGAGAGCTTTATACAAACTGACCTAGGATACGAGGTAAAATATGTTATTACGCATGCAAAAGAAAGATACGATTATGAAGTTTCATATCAAAAAAGCATGGCAAGCATTGAAACGTGCTATTGAGAACGTGTACGGAACTTGGGAGAGTTCATGTCAATTTCTACCAAAGTTTATGGGGCCTTGCAAAAATATAATCCTGGGACAATTGTGGAGTGGCGTCACAAGAATACAATTGGTGGCAATGTGCACACATTGGGGTATGCCTTTTGGGCATTCAGACCTTGCATTGAGACATTCACGCATTGTCGCAAAATACTTACTGTAGACGGTACATACCTATTCACTAAGTATAAACATAAATTGTTTATTGCAAACACCCTGGATGCCGATCAAAAGATCATTTCAGTAGCTTATGCCATTGTTGACGAGGAAAGTTATGATTCTTGGCGTTGGTTTCTCAATCGATTAGCTACATATGTGATCCGTGATATGGATGGAGTGTGTCTTATTTCCGACAGACATAAAGGCATACTGAAGGCAGTGGAACACATCCCAGCATTTTGTGAACCCAGAGTTGTGCATCGTTACTGCTTAAGGCACGTTGCTTCAAATTTTAATGCTCAATTCAAGAATGTCAAGATGAAAGACTTGTGTTATGCTGCGGGACAAGCTTTGAGTATTAGGAATTTTGAGAAAAAAATGGCGGAAATTCAAGCTATGGATGAACGAGCATATGCATATCTAAGAGAATTGATCCTTCTAAATGGACATTTTATCACAATGGAGGTTATCGTTTTGGTGTTATGACGACAAACATCTCTGAAGCTATCAACGGTGTCCTTAAAGGTGCACGACATTTTCCAATCACAGCGATCGTGAATGCAACTTTCACACGATCAAAAAATGTTTTTTTGAAACGTGAGCAAGAAGCACAGAATCTGCAAGACAAAGGTCAACAGTGGCCTGATCATGTTTTACAGAAATATGACAGGGAGCAGCGTCTGGGTATGCAGTATCAAGTTGATCTATTTAATTATTCAAGACGAACAGCCAAAGTAACTACTCGTGATTTGGGCTCGATGAGTTCTCGTTCATTTAGAGTATCATTGACAGATCGATCATGTGATTGTGGGCGGTGGAAGTTGGATGGTATCCCTTGCTCACATGCATTGGAAGTTTGTAGACAATTCAGAGTTGATTCAAAAGCGTATGTGCCTGACTGTTATAGCACAGAAACATATGCTATGACTTATACCTCTGAATATTTTGAGCCACTGCCGGACATTGAGATATGGGATGAACCGTCCTTTCAGTTACAACATAATCCTGAGCGCAGAATAAGACGTCGTGATCAGAATGTGACATCCAGGATCCATAATGAGATGGATTGGGCCCAAATTCGCGCAAGACAACAATACCAAGCGCAAGACAGAGCTGGCCCTTCTCGTTAAATAATAGTCTGTTAGATTTCTGATTTGTAACTTTTCTTGTAAAATACAAAATCTTCATCCTAGCTTGTTGATTTATTTCATGCAAATTTTTTTCCTAAACCTAGCTTAGTTTTATCAAATGTTGTCTATATGATGTCTTTTATCGCATGAATTTATGCACTTATTTTATTTAGATACTCTATATGAATTTCTCTACCAAAAAAATTAATTTGTAGTTACTTTTAAAAAATACACACATATTTTTTAAAATTAAATATAAAAATAAGAATAAGAGTACATGTAAATTTTAAAGTATTACTTAATTAAAGATAATAATTAAAAAATAATCTATTAAGTACATTATTTCTTTTCACATCATCATTTTAAATGCATATGATGACTTCTAGTGCCACATTTGTCGGACGTTTCTCTCTTGCACCGCAACCAAGACGTTCATTTTGTACTTGATTCTCCGGTACTTGATCCCTTGGATCAACGTATGCAGACATGCTCGGAAAAGGTATAGGCGTACTTTGGAAATTTAGACGCCCAAGTGTCGTTTGAACGTGCATTCCAAGAGGCTGATTCAATAATTCAGTAAATGAAGTATTTTTCCACGATGTGAGAATATCTGTCACATAATTAGTAAAGGCTAGTCAATAATAAATTAACAACAGTAAACTTTATAAGTTGATAAATTACATACCATTTTCAAAATTACGTGTGTACATATTACCCCCAGATTGAGATGCAAAATAATTTCCTTCTTGACCTCCCGAGGTAAATGCATCTGTCATATATTAAAATAAAATATAATTAAAAAAATATAAAATCATTAATTGTATTTATTCGTGTAATCAATATTCTTATTTGCATACTATTTTGCTGAAAAAATGGTTGTGACGAAGAAGTCTCATACTGTGTTGCACCAACACCTTGACCGGGCCACATTGATGTAGAAACATCTGTAACAAGTTGTAATTATTATTAGTAAATAATAATTAAAAATATAAATTCGTTAATTTTATTAGTGTAATTTTATACCAATTTGTACATGAGGCGCTTGTGTGAAAGTTTCAAACGTCTCATGTTGAGCAAAAGGAGACTCGTGTGGTAGTGCTGAGGAATGTCTTCTTTGACTCGAAGATGTTGAAGAGCCGACATCTCTTCGTGATGCACTACTCTGTCTCCTTGGATTTGATGGCCCTTCTCCTGCTTCTCTATTTTGTCGAGCTGGTGCAGCCGGTGGATCTTCAAGATATGAAGGTGCTTGTAGTATGGGATCTAATTCATTGATGAGTTGGTCAGAGATTGCCATATAATCTTCCATTGATGATCTATCAACAAGTGTAACTCGACGTCTACTGATTTTAAAGCGTGAGAATAATCTGACCTGAAAAGAAAACAAAAAATATTATACATATTTTTTTAACTTTATATTATCACAAAATATATAATTTAAATTCATAAATATATAATTTACCAAAACATCTCTTGTAGACGTTCTTGGTGGTTGACTTCTCCTTCGTAAGAATCAGGTGAGATTAAACGTCGTGTGATCCGAGAGTACCACGAAATATAATCATTGGTCACAGAACGAGGTCCTCTGACCATCTGCGTACCCGCAAATGGTTGTCGTAGCCTCCAATAATCATTCCAATCGGCATACTGTCTCACCCAATCAAATCCAGGTTTTCCTCTGCGATCATGTTCATGGAAAGCATGATGTCTTTCATCCACGTCGGATGGAACATTCTGAACTTTCCCAAATTGTCTGAGGACTCTATTGGGATGATGAATTTCCACTATCCAAATATTGATTAGTGGACATTCGGACATCCAATTTTCTGTCAGACATCTAGCTCCAAGAGACGCTATATCTGGCGATTCCATGTCATAGGGCTGCCAAATAAATTGCAAGGATATAAACATATTAATAATTCAAAATAGAAATATGTTATATTTTACGAGATGAATATGATTATAATAATAACTTACGTGTTGATTAAGTAAACGATCAAATATATCTCGATATAACCAAACACTGTTGCTAGCAGTTCGAGTAAAATCATTGTAGTGAATCCACCTACAATTGGTACAAATAACATGATAAGTATAGCTAAATTTGAGTTCTAAACTAATATATAAGCTCGCATACCTGGCTCCAAAAGGAGCAAAGCCTAAGTCACGGTCATCAACACCCATCAGAGGCTCAACGTTGATAACTTCTCCGACGTTGAAGGGTTGTATAACCTTTATTCTCGACCATGCCCAAATCTGTAAAGATAATACAATTTTAGTCAACGTACTATGATAAGAATAAATATTTATAATGACACTGCATTTAAATATAAGTATGACCTGTAAAAGGGTTAACGGTCCAGCGATGGTTTTTGACTTATAGTGGACCGCCGAACAGAGATTACGATATAAATCGACCAACACCGCACTCCCCCAACTATATTCTCCGACTCTATTAATGTCCTCAAGAAAATATAAATATACCAATGGGACAGAACAGTTGGAGTTATCGGGCATCATCAAACACCCCAAAAGTAAGAGTGCACATCCCCGTGCATATTGATCAACCACTATTTGTGGTGTATCGTAGTCAATAACAGCAAGATGCCAGATGAGGGTTGCCAGTGCAGGCAACAGAATCGCTGACTTATTTCTAAAATCATGGTCAGCTGGAGAGATGCCTAACCACGTCTCGCAATAACAACGCCATTCAGACACCCTGTGAGTTGTCTCGCGTCATAAAATGGGATGTCCTTCTATAGGCAATCCCCATATAATGGCAACATCTTGTAATGTGACTGTGGCCTCTCCAATAGGAAAATGGAAAGTATGCGTCTCTGGGTGCCATCTCTCCACCATTGCTGTGATAAGGTGACGATCAATGTTAAACCGTCCACATCGAGCAGCACCGTAAAAACCCATCTGCTGCAATCTATCTAACACACGGGGGTGAAGTGCTATATGGTCCTCGTCTGGACCGTCAACATCAAACGTCCAAAAAAGACTGTTCAACCCTTTATAAATTGCCAACAAAGTCTGAGAATGATGCCTATTAATATATTGTAGACAAGATCGATGCGTCGATTGCATTATTAGCATAGATTCATCAGTGGGTCCAAACTGCTGTCTCTCTCTCTCTGTCAATTGTGTCATCCTGCATTATTATAAACAAATATGTTAACAAAATATAACAAGTATATAAACTAACATATTAGAACCTGGTGCGAAATAAAATATTAACATGTAATAATTGATTGTGTACCATCAATCTAAATAGTAATAATTAATACACTCTTCTTTCGTAATAATTTTTATACTTCTTTTTGGAACATTTCATATTAACCCTACAAATGTTAAAAAAAACATTCTTAAAATATTTACTTTATCTTAAAAAAATTCAATTATTAATAAAAATAAAATAAATAGCTGTTTAAAAAATTTTGTATTTCTACGTATAAAGATTAATACAGTAGCAGTGAAAAATTGCTTTCGATGCAACATTAACTATCCTTACACAAAAGTCTTTCCTGTATTTCACTTATCTAATAAATTGACTAGTTCTCACTAACAATTAAGTATTTGACAAAAAATTTAAAAGAATAAAAATTATAAAATATTATTTTAAAACATTACTATGAAATACTAATGACAATGAAACAACATTTCCAATTGTCAAGCAAATGGTTTTGGTGTCCAGATTGAAAAAAAAAATAGATTTATTACTCATTTTAAAAATACAAAGGGCTAGGTAAGTCACATGCATTACTATAATAATTTCACAATTTATCATAATATTAGTAACAAAAAAATTTATTAGTAATACTATCCTAAAGTCCACAACATATATAATCACTGCATAAATATGACTAACCTTTAAATTTTGAAGGTGTTATGATACTTCACTTTGGATTCAAAATTTCCTCCGATTATAAACTGCAAAAATTAAAATAATAAGATTAGATTATGCAACATTAATTTAAAGCATTAAAATTATATATTTATTGCACAAAATTAATAAACCTTGCAATATTTTGTATAAGTATTTTAATATTTTCTTGATGAAAATTGTCGTCCACCAACTATAATCTGCAAAATAAAAGCAAAATATAATATTACATTAAATTATTTTAAACAATGCTAATATATTATTACTAAATAAAATGTAAAGTAAAAAATATACACAAATAGTATTTGATTGCTGCAGTAGAATCCTTGCTGCTTAGAAAAATTGATGGAATTTTTTTTTTTCGTGAGTATGGATGGTTGAGGATGAGAGGTGAGTATAATGCATTTATTTTGATTGAGAGTATATATAGATTATAGTGCATGGGCATATAGTATCCTATTTTTCAAAATAAGGTGCACTTATTTTAAGTTTGAATTAATTGGGGAAGCTGACTCCTTCACGTGGAAATGAGCAGCAATCTTGTATTTCCAAAACAATTTGCAGTGACAATGCAGATACAGTGGGATTCCAAAAAAAGTTGTCTTCCTATGCAGGTACAATGAGATTCCCATAAAGTTATCTTCACGTGGACCGAGAGGAGGTTAGATGTGGGGGTAAATCGTGAATTGTACTCACATTTTATGACATCAGCAGATGCTGTTAACGGAGGCCTTGTCAACTGTGTAATACTGTCAATAAATCGTGAACTGAGTTCACGATTCCCTTAAAACGTGGACTTCGTTCACGATTTTGCTTAAAAAGGAAACACTCCTGGATTCCACATTATTTTCAATAATGAAAACAGAAATTACAATATTAAAATAAAAAACCATTAAAACCACATAATTTCTCACATCCCGTCTACTCTCTGCTAAATTTCTCTCAAACTTCAACAACCTTCGATCCACTACAATGGCCAGCTTTTCCGCAGTTGTGAGGCACTCCAATTTGAGAAAAAAAAAATGTAAGAATAACAATGAATTTTTTTTTCCTTCCACAATCTTCATTCACCCTCTTCATCTCCTCTCTCAACCTCTATTTTTACATTCAAGTATGAGATTTTTTTTATTCTAGTTATACGAAATAAAATATAATTTTTCAACTTTTTTTAATCGAAATTTAGTCCTCTTCCGAAATTTTTTTACGTGTTTGTTTAATTTTTCAAATTACACCATTCTTTTTTTTTTGAATTTTTTTTTTAATTTCAAAGTATAATCGAAAAATCAGTTTGGTTGTTTGAAAATATATTTTAATTTTTTATTTATTATTTGTTTCGTCCTTTTCATTTTAAAATTTTCTTTACTTTTCTTTTTTTTTTTTGAAAATTTTCACCATTCAAACAGAAACTACTTAGATTTTTTTACTTAATTCTTATTATTTTTCATTTATTTGGATTTTTTTTGTTTTAAAAATTATTATTTCATATATTAGTATTTTACAAGAAAAAATATAGTTATGCTTTAAAGGATTTTTTCGATAATTAAAGTGGGTGTACACATTTAGGGAGAAAAAATCAAAAGGATGTTTACTATATTTTTATATATTTTTTAATTAATAAAATTATGGAGTGTGTGTACTTTTAACAAATGTGAGTGTATATAACCTGGGCCTAATTGAATAACTTTTGTATCAATTGCCCATTAACATTTCACCTACTCAAGATAGTACAAAAGGAAAAGGAGGAAGTAACATGATTGAATAATTAACGGGCCACCCAAACAAATTGGACCAAGACTATCTACAAAAAGTCAAAAACCCAACACATCATTAAAAAAAAAACTCATAACTTATACGCCCTCCCCTCCCGGGAATTTATACTTCTGCGATTTCATGTAGTTTTGAAAAAATAATAATAATAATAATAATACATGAATAAATATATATAGTTTATAATTATACACGTAAATCAATTTTTTTAATCAATATACAAATTTATGTGGTACATTCAAATAGAGAAAATATGAAAAATCCCGTGAAATTGAAAGATTACTTAATTTTGTTTAGATTTAATCTATAGAAACTCAAAATTGAAACTAAACAAGAAAAATTGGTTCTATCCAAATTGAAAGCCAAATTAAAGTTGGTTGTTGGATTATTTTGCTTCTGAATTTCGATTTCATTTGCTTACCGACTATTATAGGAATCTATTGGTTTTCTAATAGTTATTCTTTATCCCCTCTTAACTTTCATAATTTGAGCGATACACATTTAAGAAAAATTATTTTACTAATTATTTTATTTAATAAATAAAAAAAGATTTTAAATTAAAATATGTAAATATTATGTGAATTTTTTTAAGTGTAAAAATTACTATGAAATGTCATGAAAATTAAAAAGCGATGGAGGAGTATAATTTTTTTTTTTAAAATTCATAAATATATGTTGTAATTAGGGGTGTGCATAATTCGGTTATTAACCGAAAACCGAACCGAAACCGAAACTAAATATGAATTCGGTTCGGTTACCGTAATATTCGGTTCGGTTTCGGTTATTAATTTTTTATAATTTCAGTATTCGGTTCGGTTCGGTTCGGTTAATAACCAAAATCCGAACCGAAATTATTATATATTTAATAAACATTAATATATATATTTAATAAATAATATTTATATTTAATAAATAAATAATATAATTTATAAAACATAAACCTAAGTAAGTATAATATAAATATTTAATAAATAAATAATATAATTATATTTAATAAATAAATAATATAATATAAATAATATTTATATTTAATTCGGTTATTTCGATTATAACCGAAACCGAACCGAAAATTTCGGTTTCGGTTATGTTTGGTTTTATATAAATTCGATTCGGTTTCGGTTAATTTTACCTCATTTCGGTTTGGTTTCGATTTTTTTAATTTGGTTCGGTTCGGTTACCGAACCGACCGTTGCACACCCCTAGTTGTAATAATTAAAGCATGCATAAAATGCACTACATGTCTCAGTGTTGGCCCTTTGCATAACAAAGAGACTGCACCCTTATATTTATTTATTGAAGAAATTAAGAGGCTGAACTTGACTGTGAAGGTGCGGTCAGTGGTTCATAAGTATCATATCCCACCATTAATGTTATTAGGTTCAATAAAAAAAAATTTAGAGGTTGCTAAATAATTTTAAATTAAAGGAAAAAAAAACTAGAGTAATTTAAATTAGGGGTTGCCTTTATTTTGCCCGATGAAATCATAGGCAATAATTCAATATATATAAACTTTAGCATGAGATTATATTATGTGAGTCTAGATAAATCCTTATAGATTTTCTTAATTAAATTAATTTTGATAATCTGCCACTTTGTTCTTATAGATATTTTTACTGTTATTTCTTTATCGATACATGAATTCGTGAGATAGTAGTCTATATGCATGTTTCACAATTATTCAATTAAAACCAGGTGGGTTAGATCGACCTTCTCATTTGAGTGAGTGATCTGAGTTTGATTCTTTTTAGAAAATACAAAATAAAATATGATGCACCTAGTACATACAAGACCAAAACAAAATATAATATTATTGTAATCAGCTCAATTATACAAAAAATTAATAAATAAAAACCAGCTCAATTATATTATTAGAAATTTAAATAAATTTAAATTTCTAAATATTAAATAGATGAGCAAGTTTAGTGATTGTAGATTTCAAAATTTCGGTAGATTCAAAATATATTAAATTGTAATCATTTTTTTATATTAATTTTATGATTTTTTTTTGTTACAGTATCTTTAAACGATAACTAACTGAGTATGTATTGTGTGAAAGTGGTTAATGATATGAATTATTTTTTAACAAAGTAAAAAAAAATCATAAATATTAACCTTCTATCACAAAGTGGTTTATATCATGAATATAATTTATATAATACTTTACCTAACTAATTTGATAGTAATATTATATAATAATTTTGAATAGGAAGGTAAAATTGATTTACATTATATTTACTCTATCTAAACGACTTTTACCATGTAAATATTTATATTTTGTGCTCATTTTTAAACAATTAATTGTTTCATTAAAAGAATAATTTGATAATATTTTTATTTTATTAATTATTTTACCACAAATATTACATTGCATAGGACCAATTTAATTTATGGACTACAATTGGTCAAATTAAAATAAAAAGGCAAAGAGTAAAGTGAAAATGGATTATATATATAAACTATTTTGAAGAGTATGAATAATTTACTAAAGATTATTAATTGTTATCATAAAAAAATATGAATTTTGGAATATATTTTATTTTTACTAAAAATTATGAATTGATAATATGAATAATAATAATAATTACTACTAAAATATTAATTACTATCACTAAAATATATGAATCTATTTACTAAAAAATATTATAAAATAATTCACATGTATACCATTGTCAATATTTACATGCTCAGTAAAAAAATAATTCAATCACTATTGCTCCTATTTTTATACATAGTTATGGATTTTATGTTGTCAGTATGTAAATCTAAAATGGAGATATTTATCAAAAATAAATCTAAATTTAGACAATCCAGAAATAGAAACCCTAGCGAGCTGTAGCAGTAAAACTGCACCGTAATGGCATCCTTTTTTGAACTTGTGATCTTGACCGTTCATCTTCTCATCCACCGGCCCATATTTTTCTCTGTTCTTACTTCTTACTCATCACTCCTTTGTCTCCGCCTTCACACTCCATAGCTCCTCCCTCCTCTCTCTCTAAAACCCTCCCTCTCGCTCTCACCTATAAGAATGACTTCACTCCTATTACCATCACTCACTCTCACTCCGATCCCTATTTCTCTCGCCAAAATCTAACACCAATTTCGATGATATAAAGCAACAAGGTCACAAATTTCTATAATTTTATCCCCAAATGTGTAATTACAAGTGCAGTGTGCATTTTGATAAAGATTGGGGTTTTATGATTTCCTTAATCCATTTTAAGATTGCTTGCTAATTTAGTTAATTTTCTGGAGGTGGAGTTTTCTCGATAGTGATTAGAAAAATCTTTATCTTAGTTAATTTATATGTATATGCGATGATTACTGAAAGCTACTCGGAGATGATGCCGGAAATCGGAGTGCGATCTATCAACGGTCGGGGCACTAGCAATGATTACAACGACGAGTTGGTAAGGCTGATGAGAGAGAGGCCGACTGAGCTAGAGTCGAGTGATAGAGAGAGAGAGCTCAGCCGTCTTCGAAGCGGCTCGGCGCCGCCAATCGTGCAGGGATCTTTAGGTGCCAGCTTTTTTGATGGCAATGGCGGTGGCGACTTTTCCGAAGAGGAACTAAGGTCTGATCCGAACTACAGTTCTTACTATTACCAGAATGTGAATCTCAACCCGCGTCTCCCGCCTCCGATGGATAAGCCTTCCGCGGGCCGTCTTCCGGGCCCGAGTGGGGCCCAAAGGAGCTTGGCTGTCGGTGATAGGAGGAGTGTGAATCAGATTGGTTCTGGTAATGGCGGTGGTGGTGGTGGAGGTGGAGGAGAGTCTCTCTTTTCCATGCAGCCGGGTTTTGGTAGTTCAAAAGACGAGCATATATCGCAGGGGAAAGAATGGAGCAGTGATGGATTTATCGGGTTTCCAGGATTGGGATTAGGGAGTCAGCAGAAGAGCACTGCAAATATGATTCAGGTAGAATATCCAGTTTTAAAAATTGTGGTTTTCTTTGCCAATTTCTTGACATGATATTACCGTTTTTGTCTTGATATTGAGTTTAGACTTTGATATTGAGTTTAGCTTATAGATGTGTTTTCTTGAAAGTTGAAATTGAGTTTAGGTTGTAGATGTGTTTTCTTGATTGGCCTTTTACTTGAGGAGTTGTGTCATGTTATGAAGTTATCTTGGTGTAGAACCTGGTGGTACAAAATGTTGAACGCTAATTCTCCAGTTTTGGATATTACAGTTAATTTAATTCTCTGTTTATCTATTTCTTTCGCTTATGTGATGTTTATTGGTGCTAGATGCATTCAGTATAAAACATTAAACCTTATTCTCCATTTTTGGATATTATGAGTCAACCTTTTGCGCCCTTTGAGAATGTTAATTTCATTTTTGCAAAGTGCATGTATGTTTGGGCCATATAGGTTTTTCACCTTTTCTGCAATATGAGCATTTATAGAAGAAATGATTTCTTCTTTTGAAATAAATACTCTGTTCATCATTTTATCTTTTGGTGTTTTTACATGTTCTCTGAGCTGCTGATTTTAAACCATATATGACTGAAGTTATACTAATTAGTGTTGCGGTTACTCTTGCTTTTTAAGCGTGTTTTGGAATAATTGCAGAGTAGCAGGGTACTTACGCGTGCTGCCCATTAATGAAAACAAGAAAAAAAATAATCGTATCCAAACGGTGTTATTTCATACACGTGTCTCGATTCTTTATTGCAGTTTTAGGTCGTATCAGAAATCTATCCAGCCATGTTCTCTTTACAACAAATATTTTCTCTAATCTGGTCATGTGTACATTGACTTATATATACTTTTTTTATGCCCAAGTGCTTGTGCATTTTAACTATTTGCCGTTTATAAATAGCATTTCAGCATTTTGCCACCTTTATCAGCGCTGGCCCACCCACCGAATCCAATGACGTCACTTAGTCTAATTTATTATCTAAATTACAACTCTTGCGCCTTAATGCTAAAATATTAAAACTAGTTATGTGATCATGTGTTTTACCTCTAAATTATGCTGGGGAAATTTTCAGAAAGAGTTTGGCCATTCTTTATTATTTTCGTTTTTTATTATGCTGGTTTTTTTCTTTTTTGAGACCGGAATTATGATATCTAAAATCTGATGCAGGATGGCGTAGGTAATCCAGTACATTCTGGCACAAATATGCCTGGTGTCTCATCACTCCAAAGCATCAGTTCATCAGTGTCTCATGTTACGGGTGCATCCATGCAGAGAAGTAATACCTCTAGTCCCCAAGTTGCTAGATCTCCTAGTCCTCACATTGCTGCTCTAAGTGGTGCTAGAGTGAGCTCATTTGATAGGAGAAATGCAAGTCTCCCAAACTTATACGATGAAGTTTC
The DNA here is from genome assembly GCA_026898435.1 of Prunella vulgaris. Classification (NCBI taxonomy): domain Eukaryota; kingdom Viridiplantae; phylum Streptophyta; class Magnoliopsida; order Lamiales; family Lamiaceae; genus Prunella; species Prunella vulgaris. The sequence goes on along the minus strand of JAPKLY010000242.1, from coordinate 306,682 downwards.
ACCTGACATGGGGGAGTCTGCTGATCTCATTGCTTCTTTATCAGGCTTGAGTCTTTCACCTGGGAGCCTTGTGGATGAAAGGAAGTATCCAGCACCTCAAATGCAGGATGATACTGCTGCCCAAAATAGCCTCTATCATTTGCAAAGAAACAAGATTCCCGTCAAACAACATCTGTATATGAATGAGAACTTGAAAGGGCCATCCACCCCTACTATGAATAGTCGAGTAAGTTCACCGTCGCAGTATCGTTCCAGCCCAACTTCGTCCTTGTCAAACTATGGATTAGGTGGCTTCCCTGCTTCACCATTAATGTTGGGCAATCAAATGGGTGGTGGTAATATTCCACCTTTGATTGAGAATGGCACTCTAGGGACAGCACTTGGTGTTTCTGGAATTGATGGGGGAGCATTCCAGGGAGGTTTGACATTTGGACCAAATTCATTGGCTACAGCAACCGAACTAGAGAACTTTGCTAGATTTGGAAATCATAGCTCAGGAGATGCTTTTCCAATGGCACTTATGGACCCAGCTTATCTCCAATATCAACAATCGAATGAATACTCTGCTGCTGCCGTAAATCAGAGAATTCACAGAGAATCAGTAGCAAATGCACCATTATTTCTTGCGCTCCAGAAAGCATACTTTGACGCTTTACTTCAAAAGTCCCAATATGGTCTGGGTTATGGAAAACCTAGTACTTTGAACAATGGTCACCCTGGAAATTCTGGATTTGGTCTTGGTTTTCCGTACCCTGGAAGCTCTGTTGGGGCCTCAATGTTCCCAAACTCTCCCATTGCATCTGGTAGCCCTATTGGGAATGTGGAGCAGATCATGCATTTTCCTCCTAATTTGAGGGACGTAACTGGTAATTTTATGGGACCGTGGCCTTCAGAAACTGGCTGTAATATGGATGAAACTTTTGCTGCTTCTTTATTGGATGAGTTCAAGGGAAACAAGACTAGGTGTTTTGAGCTTGCAGAGATTGCTGGTCATGTTGTTGAATTCAGGTATTCGTCCTCTCTACTTTTGATTATTAAAAATTCGACATAAAAAATTGAAAAATTTACAAGTTCATTAAACCACTTCTCTGGACAGTGCGGACCAGTATGGAAGTCGATTTATTCAACAGAAGCTTGAAACTGCTAGTACACAAGAGAAGGACATGGTTTTCCTCGAAATTATGCCCCATGCCCTTTCCCTTATGACAGATGTGTTTGGTAACTATGTGATCCAGAAGGTAATTGCATATTAGGGCCCGTGTGTTATGTTCATGTTTTATAAACTTCTTCAATGTGTGTTTCCAATGTTTTCATGTTACACTAATAGTTCAAATTGCCTTTCGATACCCTGCTCTCTATTTTCAGTTCTTTGAACATGGAAGTCCTTCCCAGATTAGACAACTGGCTGAACAGCTAATTGGACATGTGCTGACCCTTAGCCTCCAAATGTATGGTTGCCGTGTTATACAGAAGGTAATTTAAGTCGTTCACTGAATAGATTTCTTTTCATAGCTAGTCTTAATATTTATGTTTCTAGTACATATAACACTAGCGAGTCATCCATCTGCTTTTAAACCAATATGTGCATCTTCTTATTATGGTAGTCACTTGATTTTCAAGTTACGTTTGCAAACTACTAATTCATATCTGAAACAGGTATAAATAAGTTCTTTCAAATAGACTATCTGTCCCTCTGTTAGTGTTGCTTCAAGCACGTTTGTGAGTCAATAGTTCAACGAACTTATTTAATATTATTACTTTGTAATCCAGCTATCACATGATTCACATCTAAATTAATCTGGGGAATCACTTCTTGTCTCTTTACTTGTCTAATGTCCTGCACAATGCTGCTAATTATGTATATTTGTTATCAACTTGTCATTTTCTTGCTTGCCTATATTTTTTATTTTGTTGGATTTGGAAGGAAGTTGTAATGGTAAAATCTTAAATTGCTGTAGAAAATTGATAGAGAAATTGGTGTATTTTGAATACATCTACTTCATTGAGTTAAGCTGCTGAGCCTTGTGCTTATGATTCAAAATCTATACTCTACTTGTGTTTTCTTTCAAATATCCAGGCACTAGAAGTCATCGAACTCGACCAGCAGGCTCAAATGGTTGAAGAACTTGATGGCAATGTAATGCGTTGTGTACGTGACCAGAATGGGAATCACGTCATTCAAAAGTGTATCGAATGCGTTCCTGAAGCTGCCATTCACTTTATTATTCATACATTTTACGATCAAGTTGTTACTTTGTCTACTCATCCCTATGGTTGTAGGGTGATACAGGTTAATCATTTTCGCTCTATCTCCCGTAAGTTAAAATACTTTTCATGGTTAGAAAGTAGAACCAAGATTCTAAAGCTTTGCTCTCTGTGACAGAGAGTTCTGGAGCATTGTCGTAATCCCAAAACTCAGAGTGTAGTGATGACTGAGATTTTTCAATCTGTTGGCATGTTGGCTCAAGATCAATATGGAAACTATGTTATTCAGGTTAGCAACAGCTCTCTGATCATCATGTAAGCAAGTTTTTATTAAGTGTATAACGTAGTTAACCGGGCATAGAGTGATTTTATGCTTGAAGAATGGTTTTCATTTTACAATGATGTGTTTGTGTTGTTGTATTTGCTTCCACAATGTATTTTTTTTTTTTTTGATCGGTAAATGTTAGTTGTTAGTAATTACAAGTTAATTCGCCAAGTCTCCCAAACACTCCAAGCCAACCTTATATCTCCTTCAATATCTCCAAGCCAACCTTATATCTCCCTTAATTCGTTCTCAAAGGGAATCGAACACAGGTCACTCACTCAAGTGAGGAGCCCGGTGGCCAGGTGAGCTAGCCCACTTGGTTAGAATGAGAAGATTAAGGGGGGGTTTGATTAAAAAAAATTAAATGGGAATGATGGATGTGGTAATTGTGGTGGTTAATGAGAGTAAAAGATTATCAATTTACCTTTCATTATACAGACGATAATGAGACTCAAAATAAGTTAATCATATCTCATTTTGATTAACTACCACCTCTCTCATAATCACCAGCCTCCTCAATTGTACCACTATTTCTCAACCAATCATTTTTTTATCCCCACTATTTTAAGATTAGAGCAAAACACTGACAATGTAGTCATCATTCTCATTACCATTTCCGTTGAAGAATTTGAATCAAGTGCCCCCTTAGACTATGGTTCAAAATTAGTTATTGATATCTCAACCTGTTTCAATGATTTTGCATGTATAATTATTGTCTGTATATTATTTATAAAGGCCTTGCACTTATTGTAAGATCGAGGGCAGTATTAACGTGTGATTAGGTGATGCACACCAATTTATTTTACCCTCTACTTTCTTTTCTAGGATTTGGGGGGGCATGGGTTTTTTGTGTTGGTTGCTAACTCTTTGTGTAATATGATAGCATGTGCTGGAACATGGAAAGCCTCATGAAAGAACCACTATAATTAGCCAATTAACTGGGAAGATTGTAGAGATGAGCCAGCAAAAGTTTGCTTCCAATGTGATTGAGAAATGCTTATCTTTTGGAACACCTGAAGAACGCAATTCTCTAGTGAACGAGATGCTTGGTAGTACCGATGAATATGAGCCTTTCCAGGTTAGTAGATCCGCGTATATTTAACTTATCCTTCCTTAAATAAAGTTCTTATGTTGCCCTTCTGTATTAAGTTAATGTTTTTTTGCTCCGTCATCTTCAGTATGTGCTCATTAATGATTCAAGACTTCAGAACTCACACTGATACATTTTGATTTGATCCTATACTTATTTGGAGTCAGGCAATGATGAAAGATCAGTATGCAAACTACGTTGTACAGAAAGTGCTGGAGACTTGTGACGATCAGCAACTTGAAGTGTTACTTGATCGAATAAAGGTTCATTTAAATGCTCTGAAGAAGTATACTTACGGGAAGCATATAGTTGCGCGTGTAGAGAAACTTGTGGCTGCTGGAGGTATTTCCCTCTCTCTTCCCTAAAATCACTCCAAAATATTTATTTCCTGTCCTGGAACTACTTCAATTATTTCATTTTCTCCGCCTTATTTATCATCATTTTGGCTGTTACCTATGATGTATTCCCTTGAGGTCATGTTACATATTACGTTGCTCTATCATCTGTTGCAGAAAGGAGGATCAGCAGTCTTTCTTCGTCCGCTGCTGCTGCTGCTGTTGGGCTGCCTAAATGAAGGGGGTAAGAAAATTGTACAGCTAACTGATAATAGTATGAGCACCTTCCCCAGCATTACGTGACTTTCTGTTGTTTTTCAAACGGAAAGAATTGTTTAGAATAAATAATGCTGGCTGTACCTGTTAGTTGTACATTCTTAGTGTTTAAGGATATAATAGCTAAAGTAAGATTGACATGGCTCGACATACCTGATGTGGGGCGAACATAGGTTTAGCTAGCGTACAAGTCGAGTTGAGGGGTGGGTGTAAAAAGAGGATGAACATGTAAACCCAGAATATTATATTATCTCATCTGATAGGAGGAGGTATATGTATGAAAACCATAATGTGTTTCTTCTCATCTTCACTTTAATACTCTCCTATCTTATCATATCTATTGTCTGGTACTAGGTTGGCTTGTATCTAGGGTAATTTTGCTCATTTGTCCCGTGAAGTTTATTTTTTTTTGCATACTTGGGCTAAATTGACCCGAAACAATCCCTATCAGTAAAATTCTTGATGATTCCCCCTTATTCGAGGATCGATATATACCAAATCTCTTCATATCTTAGAGCTTCTCAGTTTGATAACCTGTCTAAGTCATATTCCAGCTCTATAAATTTGAATTTTTGTGGTTTATTTGCATTTCATTAGGAGTTTAGTTCAATTAGAGTGGTTCTATTTGACCTAAATGTGCCAAAATCAAAATATAATGGTCTAGATGTGTCAACTCCCAAATATAATGTCCTCCAATTGCTATTCCTTAATTTACTAGACCAAAAAATATATTCCCTATATTCAAATTTACTTGATAGTCCAATAAAATTAGAGTCATATTTTTAAAAAATAATCGGCACATGAAAATAGTTCATAATAAATTTATTATAAAATAATTTTAGAGGATCAAACCTTTGATTAGGAGAATAAAAAATTTCTTCAAAAATATTGAAAATCTTGTAATTATTATAAATTTTATTGATTCCTGTAGCTTTTGATACTTGAGATTTTTAATGCTTTTAGTAAAATATGTTATATATAAAAATTATTTTATGATAAAATCACCAAGAACTATTTTTATATAGTATCTACTTAAAAATAACATTTTACATTATCATGAATTTCCAATCCACTTTATTTTTTTTGTACACAGTATATCAATTCTTTAAAAATTTATTTAATATGAAATAAGACTAAAAATTGTATGGATGGAGTATTTCACCGTAAGCATGACACACACTAATACAATGAAACACGACACGAAGAAGAACAGTTAATGACCAAATATATACGATCCAAGTTCATAATGAAATCACCAAGTTATTGTACATAAGACTCAAAAGTGAAGATGCGACATGAGTTTAATGTTCACTTATGTATCTTGAGGTACTCAATGTTGGCCAATTTTCCCTCCATTCTCTTGGCCAATGTGTACCTAAGATACTCTATATACTTGATTCCGTTCTTGAAAACCCTAGGATGAAGATCATCATCCAACATCGTTTCGACCGGGTTCAACTCAACATCGTTGCCTGGAATCACAAATGCGGCAGCTGAGATTCTTGGTTTCTCCACACTTGTAATAGCTCTATGCTCAATGCTCTTGTATCTCCCGTTGCTCCACGCCTGCGCAACCATAAAAAACGAGCAACTTAACAAGAATCTGTTTAAAGAAAGAGCACAAGAGATCTCTTATTACACAATGATGCAAACATATGTACTGTTATATTGCTAAGATGAATGACACATATGTCGTTGCAGTGTGATTAAAGAAGACATATGAGATGATATATGCCATTAATTACACTGCACGTATCATTTATCTAGCTAAATAATGTAATAAAAGATGTTACACCATTTTATAACAGGGGATCTCACCCAAAGAGAGGGCTCAAATGTAATGCAATATGCAAAATATGCACCTCCATAACATCACCAATGTTGACAACTATAGCATTTGGAATTGGCTTCACCGCGACCCATAGGCCGTCGTGCTTGATTTGGAGAGCGGTGATTTCATCTTCTTGTACGAGTAAAGTTATCGAGCTGCTATCCGAATGCGGGCTAACTCCAAGGACCAAATCGGGTCGAGCACAACTCGGATAGTAGTTCATTCTTATGCCTTGTTTCACATCCCCATGCATCCTTTTGAGAAAATCTCGTCCCATGCCCATCAACAACGACAAATTAGCAAAGATCTCGTCCCCCACACGCTCTATTTCCGTTGCGTAGTCTTCCACCGCCTCTCTGCAATAAAATAAATTAGGTGGCAACCGTTCAACTCAAGTGTAATTATAAATAATATTACTAGTACCAATCTTTTAGTATAAATTTAAACGTATTCATTGTGTACATAACTATTACTCTAACAAGTTTATGTTGTACGTATGTACCTGAAACCGGGTATTGTGAGAGACCAATACTTGATGTTTCTGAAGTTAGTTGGCAATGTTATCAAGAAAAGAAGATCATTCCAATCTAGTTTTTGATCCTCGGATACTACGTATCCTTGTCCGTATCCCTGAATATCATTCGACGCCATAGCGTATTTCTTCTTTTCAGACAATGGGAGATTGAAAAAATCTGCCATAGCAGTTTTCATCTTGGCCAAGATCCCATCTGCTCCATGGTTTATGATCTGCATAAATATGAGCCTTCAGTACAACTGTTGTGAAATAATCAATCGACCTCAACAAGACTTCAAGTAATCAGAACAATTATGAAGAACTTCCAAGAACACACTCAACAGAAATAAAATGTAGATCAAAAGAACAAACAATTTACGTGGTTTGATCAAATTGATCTACGTCCACGGATGGAGTTTCCTCACTTCACTAATAAAATGGATAATGATTTATAGAGTACAAGCTTTCTCTCTCAAGGATTTAGAATATCAATTCTCTCTACTCTACAATTCTCTGGAATGAATACGTATTTATAGATGCCCAGATCCTAACTGCCCTTTAAATCCATAACCAATCAACGAGCTTGTATAGTTACAACTGCCTGAAATAACTATTCCGGCATCCAATAGGATTGCTCCGCCAGCTGTCAAAATAACCGCCTTAATGTCAGCTTGAAACCTTCAACTTGAGTGACTCAGGAGATTGGTCATTTTCAGCTCAAGATATGCCTGTCAGGATGCCTGACTCAAGATGATAATCTCAGGATTATGCCTTCAGGTTATTGAGTCTTCAGGACAAGTGCCTTTACTGACCTGAACACTCAGGATGAGTGTCAGGATCAGTGCACTCAGACTCAGAATCGCCTTCGCCCTGACTCAGAATCAGTTTCTTTCAGGTTCAGGACCTTGTCTCAGGATCCAAACTCAAAATCAGGATTTAATACTCAGTATTCAAACTCAGCTTAGCTTTTACAATTAACAAATCTCCACCTCAAAGTAAGTGACTTTCCCCCATTCCACACTCCACCTCAGGACCTAACTCATGGTACATCCCATGACTGTAACTTGATCAACTCCAAACAGTATCTGAACTTGGAAGTAGGTAAGACCTTAGTTAGCATATCTGCTGCATTATCCTCAGTAGAAACCTTCAGCACTGAAATTATTTTCTTCTCCACCACATCTCTCACAAAATGAAGTCTTACATCAATATGCTTAGACCTTTCATGAAAGACCTGATGCTTAACCAAATGAATTGTGCTTTGATTGTCACACTGAACTGCAACTTCCTTCTGCCTTATTCCAAATTCTTTAATCATACCCTTGAGCCACATCGCTTCCTTAACTGCTTCAGTCATTGCAATATATTCAGCCTCAGTAGTTGAGAGTGCCACTACTGACTGGAGTACTGCTCTCCAACTTATTGTTGTACCAAATAATGTGAACAAATATCCGGTTAAGGATTTCCTTGAGTCAATGCTTCCAGCATAATCTGAATCCACATATCCCTGAAGAGGTTGTACTACGTCCTTAGTCTTCTCAAAGAGTAACCCCTGATTCTCAGTACCTTTTAAGTATCTCATAACCCAATTAAAGGCTTCCCAGTGTGTCTTTCCATAATTTGCCATAAATCTACTGACCACATTGACTGAATATGCTAAATCTGGCCTGCTGCACACCATAGCATACATTATGCTACCAATCCATTTGAATAAGGAATTTTACTCATTTGTGCCTTCTCTTCTTCTGACTTCGGACACTGATCTGATGTCAGTTTGAATTGTTGACCAAGGGGAGTAGATACAATTATGGAATCATGCATGTTAAACCTCCTGAGTATCTTCAGGATGTAATCCTTCTGAGTTAAGAACAACCTTCCTCTGCTCTTATCTCTGATAATTTCCATGCCCAATATTCTCTTCGCACTGCCTAAATCCTTCATGTCAAAAGTGTTACTGAGTTTTGCCTTTAACTTCTGAATTCTTTCAGGACTCTTGCTTGCAACCAACATGTCATCCACATAGAGCAGCAGATATGTGAGTACTTCCTTTCATTGTTTCTCAAAATAGACACAACTATCGTACCTGCACCTAGTAAAGCCTATGGAGATCATGAAACTATCAAAATTCTTGTACCATTGCCCCAGACTTTGTTTCAGTCCATACAACGACTTCTTCAGTAAACACACTTTGTCCTGATTTCCTGGTAAAATAAAACCTTCAGATTGTTGCATGTGTATAGTCTCTTCAAGATCTCCATGTAAGAAGGCTGTCTTGACATCTAACTGCTGAAGCTCCAGATCCTCCTGAGCAACCTTTGACAATAAAATTCGTATTGAGCAATGTTTCACAACAGGTGAAAATACCTCATTGAAATCTATCCCCTCTCTCTGAGTGAATCCTCTGGCCACCAGTCTTGCCTTGTATCTCAGCTTCTCTTTTCCTCCTGACCCCATTTCAGATTTCTTCTTGAAGATCCACTTGGAACTGACTACCTTCTGCCCCTGAACTTTGTTCACTAGGGTCCAAGTGTTGTACTTTTCTAATGACTGAAGTTTCTCAGTCATTGCCAATATCCATCTCTATTTGTCTTTGCCTGACACCGCTTCAGCATAACTCTGTGGTTCCTGATGATCAATTTCTTCAGCAGTTATTAGGGCATAGGATACCATGTCAGCCTGACCGAATCTAGTCGGAGGGTGTATATTTCTCCTGTGTCTGTCTCTTGCTAGACTATAATTCCTGAGATCTTGGCCTTCAGTATCTGAAATTGAATGGTCAGTATCACTTTCCTCAGATTCCTCCTAATGTCTTCCTGAGTTTTCATCTGACTCAGTGCCTGCTTGTCCTGAGTTCTTGTTAGGGGTCTCCACCACAACCTGAATACCTTCTTTTGAAAGAATTCCATCTGAGTCCTGAGTGCTTATGGGCTGATTGTATTCCATGACTTTCTCATTAAAAGTCACATCTCTACTGACGATACACCTTTTATGACCAGGTTCCAGACACCATAACTTGTATCCGTTTATTCCCTTAGGATAACCAATAAAGATACATCTCAGTGCTCTAGGTTCCAGCTTGTCCTGCCTGATGTGAGCAAAAGCTGAGCAACCAAATACCTTCAGGTTGTTGTAATCTGGGATCCTTCCATACCACACCTCATCCGGTGTCCTGAATTCAATTGCTGAAGATGGTGACTTGTTTATGAGATAACAAGTTGTACTGACTGCCTCACCCCAAAATACCTTTGGTAGCTTTGCATCTGATAGCATGCTCCTGACCTTTTCTAGGATTGTCCTGTTCATCCTCTCAGCAAGGCCATTCTGCTGAGGATTTGCAGGAACTGTCCTGTGTCTAGTTATTCCTTTTTCCTTGCAGAAATTATTGAACTCCTCTGATACATACTCTAATCCATTATCTGTCCTGAGATGTTTAATGGATCTTCCTCTCTTATTTTCTTGTTCACTGACCCAATCCCTGAAATTTGCTAAGGTCTCACTCTTCTGCTTCAGTATGAACACCCATACTTTCCTGCTGAAGTCGTCAATGATTGTCATGAAGTATCTTCCACCTCCATGAGTCTCCACCTTAGCTGGTCCCCAGATAACAGAATGAACATAGTCCAGAGGTGCATCAGTAGTCTTCTTACCTTTAGGGAATGAGATTTTCTTGGATTTGCCCAGGACACAATGGTCACAAAAATCCAACTTCATCACCTTTCCTTCCCCAAAGACTTTCTTCTTTGTTAGTTCTTGGAGTCCCATTTCTCCAATATGGCCTAATCTCTTATCCCATATCATAGCCTCAGAGCTGTCCATAACATTATTTGCCGATCCAGTGGAAATGCTCCCAATCAGGATATACAACCCATTGACTTTCTTGCCTTTCATGTATACCTTCTTGTCTTTGGTTATCAGGATGTAACCATCCTCAGTGTTGAATTCATAACCCAGTTGATTCAGTGAACCCAGGGAAATCAGATTTCTCTTCAGTTCTGGCACCAGCCTCACATTTGAGAGTATCCTATCTACTCCATCATGCAGCTTCATCCTGACAGAACCACTCCCCTTCACTTTGCATGTCTAATTGTTGCCGAACACAACTGAGCCTCCATCAAACCTCCTCAACTCCCTGAACAACGATTCATCAGGGCACATGTGGAAACAACATCCTGAGTCAAGTACCCATTCATCATTCAGCTTCAGGTTAGTAACTGTCATTACCTCAACACTATCGCACCCTTCTTCAGCAGCAACAGTTATATCAGCCTTTTGTTCTTCTTCCTGATTCCTATTTCTGTCAGGACAATTCTTCTTGAGATGACCAGTTTTGTGGCAAGCAAAACATTTCCTCCTCTCAACAAAATCACCAGATTTTGACCCTTTTGTGTTCTTCTTTTTCTTGTTCTGAAAACCTTACTTACCCTTCTTGAATCTGACATTCAAGCCTTCAGCCTGAACTGAATTTTTCTTATCAGCCTGTAGCTAAAGAGACTTAGTTTTCAGCGCACCTAGAATATCATCAAAGGACAATTGATCCTGCCTCCCAAATAATAAAGTATCCTTGAAATTCTCAAAGGATTTAGGCAAAGAATTCAGGATCATCAAAGCCTTATCACCATCATCAATTTCCACTCCCAGATTCTCAAGATCATCAGCAGTCTTGTTAAACTCCTCAAGTTGTTCAATCAACTCCTTCTCTTCATTCATCCGGAAGGAAATCAGTTTCTGCTTCATGAACAACTTTTTGGTGACAGACTTGGTCTGATACACCTTTTCCAGCTTACTCCAAACACCAATGACTGTCTTCTCCTAGCACACCTCCATCAGAGGTTTATCCCCTAAACACAGTATAATGGTGCTATGAGCCTTTTCCAAAATCTCCTGTTTCTTGTTTGGATTTTCTGACGAAGTAGGTGGCCATTGATCTTCATGCTTCAGGGCATTTGATAACCCATGATGAGTCAAGAGAGCCTTCATCTTGATCTTCCACAAACAAAAGTCGTTTGCTCCGGTGAATTTCTCAAAATCCAATTTGGTAGATGCCATGGTTGATGATTGATCCAGTCGATTCTTCCTTTCCCACAGACGACTCCAATTGTTGTGAAATAATCAATCGACCTCAACAAGACTTCAAGTAATCAGAACAATTGTGAAGAACTCCCAAGAACACACTCAACAGAAATAAAATGTAAATCAAAAGAACAAGTAATTTACGTGGTTCGATCAAATTGATCTACGTCCACCGATGGGGTTTTCTCACTTCACTAATAAAATGGTTAATGATTTACAGAGTACAAGCTTTCTCTCTCAAGGATTTAGAATATCAATTCTTTCTACTCTACAATTCTCTAGAATGAATACGTATTTATAGATGCCCAGATCCTAACTGTCCTTTAAATCCGTAACCAATCAACGAGCTTGTATAGTTACAACCGCCTGAAATAACTGTTCTAGCATCCAATAGGATTGCTCCGCCAGCTGTCAAAATAACCGCCTTAATGTCAGCTTGAAACCTTCAGCTTGAGTGACTCAGGAGATTGGTCATTTTCAGCTCAGGATATACCTGTCAGGATGTCTGACTCAGGATGATAATCTCAGGATTATGCCTTCAGGTTACTGAGTCTTCAGGACAAGTGCCTTTACTGACCTGAACACTCAGGATGAGTGTCAGGATCAGTGCACTCATATTCAGAATCTCCTTCGCCCTAACTCAGAATCAGTTTCTTTCAGGTTCAGGACTTTGTCTCAGGATCCAAACTCAAAATCAGGATTTAATACTCATTATTCAAACTCAGCTTAGCTTTTACACTTAACAACAACAAAAATCACTTTTGATATTCAGTATTAATACTAATTATATTTAGGGGGCGTTTGGTTGGCTCTTCTGGAAAATGAGTAATGATAATCAAAATCATAGTGTGTGTTTGGAATGACTGTACTATGAATTTGATTTCTAAAAACTAAAGAATCTATACGTTTTCATTCCTTACAATTATACGAAACACCCCCTTATTTGTGTCACGTTGTTGCCTCAGATACTATAGGCATTTCGTATCACTTTTGTTTCCCCTCATACTGACGCTGGGAGAACGTACAAGAAAGATGAATAAACGAAGACACACAAATAATACATTAAATTTTAAATCCATTGATTCGAATGTGACAATCTAGAATATTATACATATATATATATAATGATAACTATTTTGATAGCTAGTTTTGTTAAAATTAAATAATTAAAATCAAATCCTAATTTAAACATAAAATACAAATTTATACTATCTAATATAACATAACAATCTACCATAATCTTTTTCATATCTACATTAGATACTAATTCAGTTTGTCGATCGATGAACAACATTATGATATTGATACATGAATAAAATATATGATAAAGTACTTAATAATGTTTTGGTATATGAACAAAATTATGATACTAGTAGATATGAAATATGATAACATATATAATATTACCTGAAAGAATCCCCATTGTTGGCAAGCCATGTCTAACTTTCTTCGTTCATCTTCATCTCCTTTGATGAGCAAAGAGAGATCTATGATCGGAATATCTTCAGAAATGCGAGAAACATCGTCCAATTCCGGCCTATCTTCGACGTTCTTTACGTATCTTTCGGGTATGGTTTTAGCATCATTTCTCACCATTTCTTGAACACTTGGAACAGGTAAAGAACTTCCATAGCCCAATCCTTCATCTCCTAGCACGGTTCCCATGTTTACAAACTACATATGTTTATTCTACACTTCATAAAAATTGTGCACTTCATAAAAGAGTTCACATAGGAATCTATATATGGAAAGATGCTCGTTACATGCTGTTAGATTTCTGTTATTAGCTCTAAGTAGTTGTCCTGTTGTTATGTATATGACAAAAATATAACTAAATAAGGGCATTTTTGCCATTTCGTATTTTTGCATTGGACAATATTCTTGTTCTTTATTTATTTATTTATTTTTAATATTACCACCATCTTAGGTTTCTTCGCCTAGATTGGCCAAATATGCAATGGTCGTCTCGTGGTCATTTTTTCTCAAAACAAATATTGAAGATGATTTTGATGAAATTAATTATTGCATTCATGTTATGATGAGACGATGACTATGACATGTTATATACGATAGATTTGGGAAGGGTGATAGCTATCCTTGTGAATTTTTTTTTGCATATAAAATGTTTTTTTAATTATGTCTTAATCTATTTATAAAATATTATCATTTCGTATAAACTCATAAACTCAAATATCACCACTCTACAGCATAATCATGTGGTACAATGAATTAACGTTGCATTTCTACTAAGAATATGTGAAAAGTTATTAACTATAGCTCTTGGTGCAGTGTTTCCAAGAAGCCTTCTTTAAATAACATCAAATTGTTTAGCCAATTCTTAAAATTAATAATAGAATGGTTAGATTAGAGGATTTGCTTATTTAAGCTTGAGGATATTTCGGTCAACAGTAAGTTTCTTGTGCACCAATTACACCGTACAACTCAAGTGTATTTTAAAAAAGTTACACCATTTATTATTGAAAAATTACACAAATTATTATTGAAAAATTACACTATTGAAGATATATTTTTTTTAGTAATAATATGTATAACTTTTTAGTTATATCTTGTATAATTTTTTAAAAATAATGCAAGACTAAATATAATCGATATGGCATTGACGTATGGAATTGGGTTTTCGACTATGTTTATCCGCTAAAACGCACAACCACAACCCACAAAGACAAAACAAAAATATTAAAAGAAAATAAAAAATCAAGAGAGCTCCCACAAAGCCACAAGTCCACGACCTTGCATAATTGAAATTTATTGTGCCACGTGGTATAATGCGATTGATTGTTGTGGGTATATTTTCTATATAGTATTTAAAATTTTATTTGATATTATATATATATATATATCAAAATTTGTTTTTCTATAAACAAATACTAATATTTAAGCTGTCTGAAACACAATTATTTTCTCTCTTTGATCTCATTTGTTTAATCTTTTACTTTTCTATTATGTATTTAAGTTACCCAAATTCTCAAAATTATTCAATTTTCATTTTTTTTTAACTCGGAAGATTTTTCAAATTCTCAAAATTTTTATACTTATTATTAATTTGAGTTATGTATTGTTTCTTCTATGTATTTTAACTCTTTTGATATTTAATTTTGTTATTAAAATTGTTGTAAGTATGTTGTAATTTTTATATTATGATTATAAATTTCTAATATAGTAAAAATTTATATATACATATATAATATTTACCTAATAAAAGATAAAAATATTATTTATTTAATGAGGGTTGGATGTGTCATGTGTGAAAGGTGTTGATAAAATAAGAAATATATTATTTAATATTTATTAAAAGTTTGAATTGTGAAGGATGGGAGATATATGTAATTTTATTTTTTTAGGGCATAACACATTCTTTACAGGAACTAGCTCAGTTTTGGATCAATTTGTATATAGGCCAGATTATTTGCGTTGGCCAAATTGGTAAAAATAATATATTTAGTTGGTTAGATAAGTTAAGATTAATTAAATTATCTTATTTAATTTGATGATTGGTTTAATGGATAAAAGTTGAAGATTAATAAAAAGCCAAAAACTAAAATTCAATTATTTTATGAATGAAATATATTATTATCTTAGAGAAGGGAAAATGTATGATAATAATCAATCGTTTTTATCTTTAATAAAATACTTCTCTTATATTGAAAAGAAAAATCATAATTAATTTTATTTTTGTTTATGATATAGAGGGCAAAATTGTCGATTGCATATGTTTTTAACAATATGATACAAAAATAAGTATTATTTTCAGATTGGTACAATATGCAAAAAAATAACTCTATTATTCAACTTATATTTATACTATTATGCAAAAAAATTGTACCTATTTGAAAATAGTGCATTATTTTTGTATTAACCTGTGATTATTTCTTTTATTATTAATCTTACAATCCAAACATTCAAAATTAAATTATCTTACACTACTAATTATCTTAATCCATCAATCCAAATATACTATTTAACTCATAGATAATAATCTCTAGATTATAATCTTGTCTAATCTATCTTGAGTTATTTATCTTATCCATTAATGAACCAAATGAACCCTAAAAAGATTTCGATTTTTTTTAGATTTTACAAATTTTCACAAAAAAAGAAAAATAAAATCATTTTAATTTTTTTTCACTATACTCAAAAAAATAGTCGAGAAAGTAAAAATAAAAATTGGATTTCTTTCTAAATAGGAGGTAGTGTATTCAATCTAGTAGTATATTATCCAATTTAATTAGTGTCAGTAACCTTGTATATATTGCCAACATCACTAATAATTTATCCATTCTGAAAAAGTAGTGCTCATTCCATCCCATGTAAATATTTGCACTCCAAGGAGATGCACATTTTATAAAAAAGTTGAGTGATGTAGTGTCAATAAATATATACCCATTTCATTCCCTAATTATGCATATTAAGAATGAAATATAGCGTGAGCAAAAATATTTTATTAATTTTTGTAAATGTGAGTTTTTTTTTTTTTTTTTTGTGCGAAAGTAATATTGAAACGTCCATAAAAAATGTGAAAAAAATCTTAGGATGAAAGGAGTATATATTTCTATAAGTATATGCACTTTCATTTTTTGGCATTGCAAGTTCATATGAAATATTCAAATAAAATAAATTCATATGAAACAAAAAGAATATAAAATAAGAGTTTTGTACGAGATGAAAGAGATCTCCACTTAATATAATAGACCATCACATACAAATTTTTGTTTCGAAATTCACATATTTTAATCACATTCAAACTTCCTTGCTGATTTATCATGGAACTGAGTGAAATTAAAGCTTTTGTTGGGTGAAACTTGGATATTGAGTCTTTCTCCTGCTTTTACTTTCTTTAATGGCAATCGTTTCACAATTCCATCATGGTGAGTAAGATGTGGAGATGCTCTCAGAAATGAAAGGAGTGTGATTGTTGCATCATACCCATACACACTCCGGGAAATGAATCTTGTTTGGTTGGGATGAAATGTAAAGGGGGTAAAATTTTATAATGCAAAAGGGACGAAATTACAAGGTTTTATGAATACCAGATAAGTTTAGATCAGGAACTTCAGATAGAGTAGCACACCAAGACCGAATCTTATTGAAAATGTTGGAGACTCAAGACAAAAGCAGGGAAGAAAAGCTTTCGATAAAGGTAAAAGACATCAGAACGAGGATGACAAGCTCACCAACAAAAGCACGGGGAAGAAAAGGCAACAGAACGAGGATGACTATCTTCATGTTTCAAGCTCACCAACAGAGAAACGAATTCAATCCTTACCTCTACAAGTTAAGCTGATCGCAAAAAACATTTAGATTTTAGACCATCAAACACCAAACTGATGCATGTTTACATGAAGCAGCAAGGCATCTATCTGGACCGTACCTATCAACGAGTGACACACAATCTCTACATCGATTATACAGACTCCATGTAATATAAATGTAGCAATTACACCAAAAACAGCTAAAACTGGGTAAAATGAAACCACAACACCAAGTCCAAATATTATGTACTTCAAAATTTCTGGATTAAGATAGTAAATGAACACCATTCTACTTTCTACAGCCAAGAATCTGAACTGTGAAACATATACAGGCACAAAAGATTAGTGGTTCTCTCCTCATACCTGAAACAAAATTACGAGAACGCATATTGGGGATGATCCCTGGAAGCCATGCTTGCAACCCGAGCTTGCAACTGAACAGTCCCAGCTTTTGTAGCTAAGGCTCGATCGAAAAACTGGCTACGAGACAAAAGCCTCACATTCCTCAAGTATTGATCGAAAGGGACTGCCCCTTCCTGCACAGCCTTATCCAATGCGTAAAGTGTATCTTCAACAGCGATGTCCGAAGCTGTAGAATCAAGTATCTGCTTTGAAAGTGCATCGCATGGCTGAAATGCTACATCTACATCCACACTATTCACATTGTTGCTTCCCAATTTCTTTTCGTTCTCTCTCAACCATCCTTCCAAAATGTCGGTATTCATCAAAACCATTTGCAGTTGTTGCTCCAATGCTTCCTTTTCATCCTGCATTTCCTTCAACCCTGTTCTCAATTCCTCACCGTGATTCCTCAGCTCTGCTTGCGCGTTCAATAAACCTTCCACTCCACCTTCCCTGGCTTTCCGCATCTCCCGAATATCGCTACTAAAACTCACCACGAGCTTATCTATCGCATTTTTCTTGAATACTTCAACTGGGTTATCCGTCAATCTACCACTCCCATATGGGGGCGTTGGCGAATAAGCCCTTGATGGTATCGTCGGCAGCGCTACATCCGATCCCACCGACGAATTCATACTCCCATAGACAGAATTCAGACTAGGTTTAGGATTACGATTTGGGGGTTTCCTCTGCGAGTACAACGGCGGATCGCGAGCGAAAAAGTGGCTCAAATTCCTAGCCAATTCAACCAAATTGGAAGAGGGGAAGACCCAGGAATTAACATACGGGACAGAAACGACGCCGTTGGGGGAGACGAAGGGGTGGTGGCGCTTGATCATCATGTCGCGGGTGGGGTTCACGAAGACCAGAGGCGCGTGATGGGGGTACGACTCCATTAACCAGATAATAATCGGGATGTTGTAGGTGGCTCCCTGAAAATAAATTGGAAGAGTGCCGTTAGCTTGGAGGAGATTGACGTCGCGACCGTCGTTGTGGGTGAAGACGGCCGTCTTTGGCTGCAGATTTGGGTAGGCATCGGCAAGGTGCACCATGTGTTGACGGACATGCCACTTCATTCCCTCCGCATACGGCAGCGCCGTCGCCCCTCCCTGGGAGAGCACGCTGTTGAGGAATTGATGAGTATACTCCGACATTTTGTGAAAGACGGATATTTGTGATACATTATATATACGTAGAAACTATGTAAACTTTTCATATGTAGGAGCAGAACAACGTAAACACGCGTAAATGGAGAATTGGCTGAGGTGTGAACGGAGAAGAAGACTACTCAATTTCTTCCATGTTTTCTTCTGGCGGAAGGAAAGATGACTGACTGTGTCAAGAAATGCCCTGTTTATTTTCCCATCAAGCCCCGATTGAATTCTAATTAACCCCAAAATTCCCACAGTTTCCAACTCTAGGGTTCTGTGTTGACTATATTATAGGAATAAGGAACTTTTGTTCCCAAATTTATTCTCACTTTTTATTTTCCGTTTTCCAAATTTATTTTCATTCTATTTTTAGAAAATATTGTTTTATTATCACACTCACACAGATAATTACTTTATTCTTTAATGGATCCTACTATTATTACACAATACCCCTATTTTATTTACTTTTTTTTTTTAATTCTTGCCCACATAAATAGGAATAAATTTGATGGGCGGAAGGAGTATCACATTATATATTACTCCTAGAGATGTTAAACGGGCTGCGGGCTGACGGGCCGGTCCGTTTAGCCCTGTAAATTACAGGGTTAGGTCCGAGCATATGACGGCCCGTATAAAACCGGGCTTTTTTGGTCCGGACCGGTTAGCCAGTCGGTTTTCCGGGCTGGCCCAGTAGCCCGATTTTTTTTAATTAAATTAATTTTATATATATTATGTATATTAATATTGGGCCTGGGCGATAAATATATTATGTAATTGGGCCTGGGGCCTGGGCAATATATTATGTAATTGGGCGCCTAGCAACCTGGACTGGAGAAAGCCTAATTAAGTAATTTAAGTAGTTTATCTAACATTCTAACTAAGTAAGTAATCAATTAAATTAAATATCAATTTATCATTCCTCAGTTATGACTTACGACCTAGGGTTCCATACTTCCATTCCATATCATATCACGCAGCGTCGCAGCCTCCCTTAGTCCCTCGCGGCGTCGCCGTCCGGCCCAGCCCTCGCGCCGCCCCGTCACGCCCAGCCCCGTCGCGTCACCCCTCTCGCACAGCCCCTCGCACCCAGCCCCTCGCGCACAGCCCCTCGCTCAGTTGCCGGCTTCAACAAGCATCGCTCGGGTTAGTTGAATATATAGTTATATACGTACCTGTAAATTCAATTTTGTTCAATTAATTAGCAATTTAGGGAGTATAATTTTTCATATTATAATAAATGTGTAGGTGAAATTAGAATTACATTCTATTTTAGAATCTTTAAGGTCACTATAAATTACATTCTATTTTGGAATAAGGTTAATGTAAATTACATTCTATTTTGGAATAAGGTTACTGTAAATTAAATTCTACATTTTATTTTTCTATGCAGTAGCATGAAATCTATAGACGGAGATGTGGAGATTTTGGAATCTAAAGCTCCTACTGAGAATATGAGTGATGGTGGTGAAGGTGATTCCGGAAAACCTTCCAAAAAGACTAGAACAAACACTACTGAGGTATGAGACAGTTTTTATAAGCCTTTGAATGGTAAAGTCAAGTGCAAAATGTGTGAGAAAGAATATACTTGGGGTGGTACAAGTTATGAGACTTCTACACTTAAGCGTCATATGAATGTTTGTAAGCGTCATATGAATGTTTTTAATTTTTTTTACCCCGAGCCCGTTAGTGGCCCGTTTAGCACGCGGACCGCTAGGGTTAGGGTTAGGTCCGAGCATATGGCGGCCCATTAAGGATGAACCGCTAAGGCCCGGGACCGTTTAGGCCCGCAGCCCTGTAAGGTTAGGGTCAGCCCGTTTAACATCTCTAATTACTCCATTCAATACAATTTCAATTAGTTTTCCCCATTACATAAGAAAAGTAATATTACCCAAATTTTTTTACATATTTACACATCATTTTATTATATTTTCCATTTTACTCTTTATTCATAAAGTAAAAGAGTGCTTCTGCTGTGCACAGGGGTGCCAACACCTTTTAATTTTGACTATTTCCAGATTAATTTTTTTTCCTCCAGAAAGCTTTATAATCATCACAATCTTTTCAACAAAACTCCGGAAGTCGCACGAGACAATCGCCATCCGCTGCTCACTGCTTGTCACCACCATTTTCCGCTCCAAAAATCACGCTATATCGCCGTCTTCCCAGCAGCTCCATTCAAAGTTTTGTACCAAAACACACGCTTAACGAAGAACAGCAGGCCCTGTCCCAATTCATATGGAAATTCAAACTGAATTTTCTGTATCTATTATTTATACACAATCGTCTATATTAACATTGATTTTTCTTAACATATCTGCGACAGGGAGAAAAATCAATTCAACAGTTTCTGAATGTATTATAGGACATGAATAGATGCACACATATCTCTTGAAGAAGCCAAAATAGTTAATTGATTACAGGCCATGGGAATCCATCCCTCCAAGGGAAAGTGCACTTAAATTATATGAGTATTGCTAAAAAATTCTTTGGGTATTTATTATCTATTGTTTGGGTATTTATTATCTATTGTTTGGGTATTACTAATATCTCAAGTTACTAATACCCCAAGAACAAATTTCGAATACCCGAAGAACAAATTAGTTATACATCAAGAACAACTTCTTAATACCCTAAGAACAACTCCTTAAACTAGGGAAAAAATCACTTAGGTTGATTCTTAATTTAAAAATAAAAATAATAACCAGAAACGCAAATAGAAAATGAGTGATGAGAGACCTGGTTCATGACATCGGGGTTAGCTTCGAGAGGAAATCATCTCTTTAACAGAAGGGGAGTTCACCATTTCTTTCTTCTCTTCCAGGTTTTCTTCCTTTCTTTTCCTAACTTCTCTTCCAGGTTTTCTTCTTTTCTTTTTCTATGGGTTTTCAATGAATTTTTAAGGAATATGTAATTCAAAACATTTATACTAATATCTGTGGTGGGGCTTGAAAAACCTTAGGTATGTAACATATTTTGCCTTTGTTGTATTATGATCAATTTTGTAATAAGCACAAGTGGATGATTGTGTTGTGTTGTGTGCTGTTCTTTGGGTATTAATTATAATATTCAAACATCATCTTATAATCAGAGAACAACTTATAATACCTAAAGAATAATTTACAATACCAAAAAATTTATATATAAATGAATAATTGAATATACCCAAAGATTTATATACTATAATTATAGTATAAGAGGTAAATATAAAAATGAATAAATGAGTATACCCAAAGAATAATTTATAATACCCGAAGTACAGTTGAGTAATACCCGAATAATAAGTTAGTAATACCCCAAAAATAACTCACTAATAACTCAATAACAAGTGTAAATAACCTCAAGAACAACTCATCAAATACCCCAAAAATAATCTGTAATACCTGGAGAATAAATTAATAATACTCTAATAACAAGTTCCAGTATCAAACATGAGCCTATCTTTAAGGGGACCATATTCAGCTAGTTGCTTTCCCAGTGGCTATGAAACAAGAGAAAGTACTTGACAAATTAAACATTACGAAAAAAATGTGTATATTAAACAAGATTTTAATATTGCAAAATTAGGTTTAAGTAGATGCAACACAAAGAAAAGTCATGAATAGACCAACCATCCATGCAAGATAACTCGGGGTTCATGTCAGGGTTTGTCTTGACAACTCGAACGTACAACAACATACCTATCTATAAATGATAGGAAGATTCTAGCAAGTAAGAAATGTATCAAGAAATACAGATAAGTGTACACAGAGAACAGATAAAAAAACAATACAAGACTTCAGATGAACTCTATCCTTTGTTTCTGTGAAGTTTAGGAAATTGAAGAAGAAGAGACATTATTTTTGTCATACCTGAAGAACAACACTTCAATACCCAAAGAACATCTCTTTAATATCCAAAGAACAACTTGCTATACTAAAAAAACAAATCTTTGCAATACCCCAAGAACAACTTGTTATACCAAAAAACACACAGTGCGGCATGTACTGTGTGTTTCTGAAAATATCAAATTAAATTCAAAATTAAGTAAAATTAAGGTGCATAGTATGCACACGCGTGCATACTAGAATTTGTGAAGTAAAAAAGACTCATTTATTCTTAATAAGAAAATAATTTTATATCCTTAAATATTAATAAATAACTCTTTCATTAATACACCTTAAAAAACTCTTTTATTAATACTCATGCTGTTTTATTTGGCATAAAAATATTATAATTAAAAGAGTATTTAATTAATACATCATAAAATTAAATATTTAAAAATGACTTATGAAAAATGTATTATAAAGTTTGAATAAGTCGTTAGAAATTTGATATAATTAGATAAAATATTAAAATATGAATAATTATATTCATTCACGATAAGAATGTAGTTTTCTCGTCTTCCCATTTTATTTATCATATAAAATTATATTCAACATAAATTGAGAAAGCTATTAAGAATAATATAGGAGTATATATTTATTATATATATTTCATGTGATATTTTGTCCAATATAATGATAATTTATGCATGTGACATGTATGCAGAATTTTAAGAACAAGAGATAGAAACATCACACGATTCAAAAATTTCAATCAAAATGGTAATAATTAAGAATATAATAAACGACAATAAAAATTATAATTTTATTGTTTACTATTTTAATTTTATTTTTTTAATCGGTTAAATTGTGATTCGAAACCATGACCTTTTGATTATAGGTAGAGGAGCTCTAACCACTTGAATTATACAATTTCGTCTATATTTTTAAAATTTTGTTACTAGTAAATTTGTAAATAATAAGCATACCAGGTGTAATATGGTAAAATTAGATGAGCTCAGTACAATTAGAATACCTTGCCAAATGTGAAATAGAAAATAGATTGTAGGAAAAATCAGAAACATACAATACATTATACAATGTTAAGTTGTCATAAATATAATATTCCCAATGAAAGTGGCTGTAGTCATAGCATTATTTGGCAATTTAATTTTAATATCAGTTGGTTCAGGTTTTGAAGTAAATAAATCTAGACTATGAATCATATGATTGGTAGCACCTGTGTCTGAGATTCAAGAAAACTTATCAGCAGACATGAAATTAAAACAAAAATGAATACCTTGATTAGATGGAACTTCAACAAATGCTCCAGCTGCTGTATGAACTTGATCAGGACAATTCTGTTGCTTAGCATATGACAAAAATTGTTCAAACAATTCTTGATTGAACAAAGGATTAGTCTCATTCTTGAACGACTGAGAATCAGCATTAGCTATGATATTAGCTGCATTATTAGACTGAGAATCCATCTTTCTAGGACCCCTAGGACCTTTCCAACCAGGAGGATAACCTATAATCGGGAAACACTTATCTATGGTATGACTAGGGGTGTAAATGAGTCGAGTAGAGTCGAGTCGAGTAGTGCTGAGCTCGAACTCGACTCGAAAACAATACTCGAAGCTCGAAACTCGACTCGAACTCGATCGAACTTGATTTTTTAGCTCGAGCTCGACTCGGCTAAGAACCTGACAAACTCGAGCTCGACTCGGCTAAGAACCTGACAAACTCGAGCTCGACACGATAATTTTATTATTTTAATAATATGAAATATTAAATATATTTTAGCTCTTTTTTTGTCTAAAATTCAAGCTCGGCTCGACTCGAGCTCGACAACTTCATTTATATATAAAAAATTAATGAGAAAATATTAAATATTGTACAAGCTCGATTAGGCTCGCGAGCCTCTCGAGCCGAGTATTTATAGGCTCGAACTCGAACTCGAGAGCTACTCGAGTAGCTCGAGCTCGAACTCGACTCAATTTGGTTCGAGTCGATTTCGATCTTTTTACGAGTCGAGCACGAGTAGATTGCGAGTCGGCTTGACTCCTTTACACCCCCAAGTATGACCAGGTGCATCACAGTGACTACACATGACCATCTTTTTCTTATCCTTATAGAATTTATTATTCCTAGCGAGCATTGCCACAAAATCAGGATTACTAACCACAGAATCAGGCTTAAGAGATTTTTGAGACTCTTCTTGAAGTAACAATGAATAAACCTTGGATAAAGAAAGATTAGAGGATTGAAGCAAGATTTGGCTTCTAATGGCAGAATATGATTCATCCAACCCAACAAGAAATTTCATAATAGCATCTCTCTCTTGAGTTTTAGCAATTTTCTTAGGCAAATCACATGAACAACTAGCCATAGCACCACAAACACATTGTAAGCCAGGCCTAAAACCCAAATACTCATCCCATAAAGATTTAAACAGATTATAGCAAGTAACCAGAGAAGAACTGCCCTTAGAAATTGAACTCAAAGATTTTTCAAGCTCATATACCCTAGTATCATCAGACTTAGTATATCTGACATGAAGTTCATCCCATACCTCTTTGGCCGATGTGAAATACTCCAAGGTTTTCTTGATTTCGGACTTGATTGAATTGAGAGTCCACATCAGCACAAGATCATTAGCCCTTACCCAAGCTACATATATCAACCGATCACCTTCTTCAACTGGAACAGACAAAGATCCATCAATCAGAGGGGCCTTGTTCTTCACACTCAACGCCCGTTTGACAGCGTGACTCCAGGAAATGAAATTAGACCCATCCAAAGGCTCCATCACAATGGAGATGGCAGGATTATCGTGCGGATGAAGGGCTAGAGGAGATAAAGGATTATCAACGGGATTTAGAGATACACCGTTATACATCGTGATAGCTAGACATGAAAATTTCCAGAGAATCAGTGAGAACTGAAATATCGATTCTAATTGAATCTCAACAAAGAATCGAAAAATAACAGCAAAATTGAGTATAGAACTCAAAATTTGACAGCGGAAGGGAATAGATTCGAGGGATTTCAGGCGAAATCAAAAAACCCCAAATTGATCGGAAAAATAAAAACCTAATGCATTACCAATTTGAATTCGTCAAACACGAATCGAAACTGATACCATATTGAAGATATTCAATTAAAATGTTGAAGGAATGAAAGAAAAGAAAACTGCAGGAATTTAGGAATGAGATCTTCAAAGTATATCGAATTCACTATTAAGAAAAAGTCAATGTATTTCTATCTCTAAAGTTATTCTATATATATATGTGTGTAATTATATATATATACACTACAAGATATTAGTATAAACATAAAACAAACTAACAGACTACTAATCATATAACTAACCCTCTAAACTATTAATTTTATCTTTACAGATCATGAGTCTAACGTGTCTAATGTAGTTGTGCTCTGATTTATAGAATTGCTCGATTATCTCGAATTCACTCAATTTTATTTGAGGACTTTTTTCAAATTGAGCACGAATAGCTAGTGAACCGGCTTAATTTAGTTACCATCGCATTTGAAAAGTGATAGCAGTAATTGTAACTGAAAGAAATGATGTAAAAGAAATAGAAGAAATTATAGTATATGACACAAAATTACAGATAACAAACAATCCACAATGACACTTGTCTGGACAGAGAAGTCATTTTATCATCAAACACAAAACAGAATCATCAACAAAAGAAACTGAAAAAGAAAGAATAAGAGATCATGCTTAGAGCTTGTATGAGGAGAGCTTCCATCACCACTTGTTGCAGTTTGATCGAAGTTAGTCGCATTCGTCGTGTGATCAACATGATTGACACTGAGCTGCTGCATGACCTGCAAATAAATACACCTTCTCAAGTCAGAAATAATAATTCTGTTTCTCTTTACATTCGATTTGGATCCTTTGCATTGGAAAATGCAGAGGATCCTGTATCCAAAGAATGAATATAACCTAGAATGCGCCTCTTTCAATAGCATCCTTGTTAGCATCTCCAAGGGCAGCATCTTTCATGTATTTGTCAGCCAATTGCACCCTCTTCACATTCTCTTGCTCAGTCACAAGCATGTTACCATATTCCAGAAGCTTCTCCAGAGTCATCTTGGGCTGCTCGAATGTTGGCGGCCCATCCCTCGAGTTCACAAGCTTATTCCCAACGTTCTCCACTCCCACTCCTCCCACCCATTTCCTCACCTCGTCGTCGTACACTCTCGCCCTCAAAGCACCGAAGAAATCTGAAAACTTATAAGAATTATAAGTTATATATATATAAACCAATTTTATTTTATTTTATTTCACAAATTAAACCAATTGGGTTTGTAATGTAAGTTCACCGATGGACTGGCCGGGGAAGGTGTCGACAAGCTTAACGATGGCATCGGTTTCGACGTTATCGGTGCGGAAGATACCGGTGCAGACACCGATACGGTCCTCACGGGTGGGGGCCCAGTAGAACTTCTCCATACGGCCGTCTCGAATGAGAGGGGCGTAGAGGGTGGAGAAGTCGTTACCGGTGCAAATGATGGGGACACGTGCGTTCTCCTGCTTGTTGTACATGCCCGGGAGCTGCACGTTGGTGGGGTTATCCGCGATGTTCATCAGGGTGGCGTTCACCATCTGGTTGTTCACCGTGTACTGGGTCGTCCCCCCCATACGACCCGCACCCGCGTCCAGATCGTTGATGAATAGACAGCACATTTTCCCCTTTTTGATGAGGTCGGCTGCCTCACGGTACCGCTGCCGGATCAGCTTCGCTGGCTCTCCGGCGTTCCCGCTCTCCAATTCTCCCGCACTCATCATGATTGGCCTGCAGTTTCATTTCATTAATTAATTAATTAATTCACATGTGTATATATAGTTGAAAAATTAATTATACATGATCACTACTCACTGGATTCCCATCTTGGCAAACACTAGCTCACATTGGAAGGATTTACCCTGTCCTTTGCCTCCCCACACACCCAAGATAAGTGGGACCTGCGTAACGTCACGTGTATTAGATGACATCATATATAATCGAGCTAGCTAGAGAAATTAATTAATTAACCTTGATGTTAGGCAATTTCATGAAGTTCTTGGCGAGATGTACAACAAGCTTGTCCATGAAGGCAGGGGCAATGTATAATCCTCCCATAGTGTTGTCAAAATTGTATCTATTACCAAATATATAATTAATGAGCTAGCTATAGGAACTAACCAACCATTTGAGAGAGAGAGAGAGAGAGAGAGGATATATATATAATTAAAATGAATGAATATTACTGGCGAAGTCCCTGGCTGAGGTACTCATAAGAGCTGAGAACTGCGTCGTGTGTACCCATACCGGTGGGGGCTTGGAAGAGAGGGTCAACCATACCCTTGCCTCTTGTAATATCCTGTTGGTCGTCGGACACATCGGTCGCCAAACCCCCCCACTTGTCTGCGTCCGTCTGTTCCGTCTCATCGATCTCTTGCTTCCCCACTGCCATCACCCGAAAGCAGCTTCCCGAAGAAGCCTTGCCCAAGTAACCCTTCTTTAGGCCCACCCCCAAGAAGGATGAAGTCGGAACTGCACCTCCCGCCCCAGAACCGTTAAGGTTCAACTGCAGTGTCAAACATTGAAATATATACATCGATCATGCAACTATATATATATATATATATACTCACTCTTGTAATAGTATTAATTAAATGTTACATTAATGCTAAGTAAGCTTAATTATATATTAATTAATTGAAATGTATGCGTAAAATCAATATTATACTTCCTCCATCCTTGCAATTTTATATTTTCATGCTACTATATATTCATTCCCATATATATATTTCTAAATTATTTTTCATTTCACATGAATTTAATTACATTCATTCACTTAAACTGATTACAAATCAACTCTATTAAAAACGTAAAATTGGAATAGAAGGAATATATCATATATATATATATATATATATATATATATATATTTTGAGTGAGTGAGAAAATCATTTCAAGTTCAATTGTTTCGACATAACAAATTTAGGAGTAATTATGATTATGGAAATAGATCATGATATGTTCAAAAGCATAGACAATTAGACATACATGCATCAAGATATGCTATATAATTAATACCATAAGTTGTAATAATTCTATATATATATATATATGTAACATGAATACGTGACACGACTAATTATAACATATATCACAGACGTACCGGAACGCGGTTGACGGCTCCGATGGTCGAGATGGCGGCCATGGCGGATGATGAGCACCTCTAGATAGCCCTGATTAAAATTGAATTGAATGTGGTGGTGTGAAGAGGCTACACTTGAGAGCAGAAACGAAGTGAAATGACAAGTTTTATAGTAGAGTGTTGGAAGTGCAATTGCAGGGTTGGGATATGAAACACCCGATCATGTCCACACAAACAAGATTGCCCACACGCCACGTGGCAGCACACTATTTTAGCTTTACTCTTCTCCACTCAATATTAATTAGGGTAAGATCTGTTACCACACACACACCCCATTGGATACACCCCTTTGTTGAATTATAGGCCCAAATTCTATCTCAGCATAAAACAAGAGCAAAATTGAGGCATTATCCCCTTATTTTATATATGCATGGTTTATAATTTTGAAAAGTATGTATACTTGTCTCTATTGGTATTTCTCTGTTGGCTTCTACGTGCATTATTGGGGGGTCGCCTTTTATTTTTAATTTTGTGTGTATTTTATTAATATATAGGTATAATCACAAATTGGTCTATTTATGATGCCTTCATTAACTGGATGGGTGTGAATTATTACATTGGACAAAATTTAATTGAATTATTAATTTGTGGGTAATATCGAAACATTATGTCATATATATTTGAGCATAATTTTAATTAGCGTTCGTTTATTTCAGTGATTGACATACAACGGAATTATATATTCACCTTCACTTCCAAAAGAAGTCACAAACTTATTTATTCTAAAATATATAGTAATTAAATGGATGAATAAAAAGAACAAGGTTAATAATTTTAAGTTTTTTAATTACTCTTAGTTTTGTATATACCAAATATACAGTATAATTTAAATTTAAATAAAAAGAAAAAGAAAATTTTCATTAATAAAAAGAGTAACTTTTAAATATTTATTTAAATTAAATGATCCACGCGATGCACAATAAACTCACTCCATAAATAACCCGAATATAGGGGGGTTAATACCAAAATCGTCCCATAACTTTTTAACTTTTTCGATTTGGTCCCATAACTATGTAATATTTCAATTTAGTCTCATAACAATTCAAATCTAACCAAATTAGTCCCATAACTATGTAATATTTCAATTTAGTCCCATAATAATTCAAATCTAACCAAATTAGTCCCATAACTACGTAATGTTTCAATTTAGTCCCATAACAATTCAAATCTAATTAAATTAATCCCAAATTT
Source organism: Prunella vulgaris (assembly GCA_026898435.1). Taxonomy (NCBI): domain Eukaryota; kingdom Viridiplantae; phylum Streptophyta; class Magnoliopsida; order Lamiales; family Lamiaceae; genus Prunella; species Prunella vulgaris. The sequence continues at coordinate 276,985 of JAPKLY010000242.1, read as the reverse complement.
CACTACAAGAAAAATATTCTTTAGTCAAAAAAATAATAGTGAGGAGATTTAATACCCTCACTAAATGTGTATTTTAGTTTATTTTTAGTGAGAGTATAAAAATACTCTAATTTGTTTATGTCATTTCCGGCGATTTGAGACTAATTTGGTTAGACATGAATTGTTATGGGACTAAATTGAAACATTACATATTTATGGGACTAGTTTGGTTAGATTTGAATTGTTATGAGACTAAATTAAAATATTACATAGTTACGGGACTAATTTGGTTAGATTTAAATTGTTATGGGACTAAATTGAAACATTACATAATTATGGGACCAAATCGAAAAAGTGAAAAAGTTATAGGACGATTTTGGTATTAATCCCCGAATATAGGTGTTGAATTTGACTTGAGTGCTAATATTTTGTTATATTGAAACAGATCGATCAACTCACGTTAAGTTAATTAGTACATTAGATTGAGTTCAAATCCTATAATCACGTTAGTGTTCCAAAAGGATTAATTCGAACTTTAAAAATGGTATTTTTTTTTAGGCTCCACGTGCTTTTATTCAAAATTTATTTGTAATTTGTGTGTAACTTTTTATATTATATTATTATTTAATTAAAATCTATTAGTTTCGTAGTAATATTATTGTCTATTAAAAATAATTAATTACATTATTTTGCGTTATATAGTGAAATTGGTTTACAAGAGATTTGTTCATTTTTATTTTAGATTATTTAGTATACGGGGTATGACTATTTAAAAGTGATAAGATTTTAATAATTTATATGACAAACGTCTCATGACATGAGATGTTATAAGACCTGTCATTTATTAGTAAAAGATTATTACTTTTAAAAAGTAATAAAATTTTAATAAAAAATATAATTACTTTTAACAAAAAGTTATCACTTTTTAAAAGTGTTAACTTTTTATTAATAAATATATGTTTATTGATATGAAATGATCTCACACAGAACTTACTCAAAAAAGTACTTTTTCTATTCTATAACTAATTGCCAACTTTTTTTTCTACCAATCACAATACTCTGTAAATTTAAAAATAAAAATTCTTTCCAAGCTCACAATATGCAAATTGTCATTATTTTTTGGCTCATACTTTACTTAATTCAACTCAATTTTTTATTTTATATGTAAAATTTTATTAAATTATCTGCTAAAATATTTCTCATTCACCTTAATTTTAAGGTGTGTATTTTTCCACCTTTACAGATTCTGTTGGGAAGGAGGAAAGTAAAATATTACTAAGAGTAATTGCTACCAACTACCACCAACAATCATGTATATATATAACGTCCATTAATGCAGTTTGGGTCAACTCAATTAAGGTATGTGAAAAATGATCCACTGCAAGTGCAGTCAAGGAAGAGATGTTAAACAAAGTTTTCCTATTTTATTAGGAGCAGTCTTAAAGGATTATGACTCTAACAATAGCAATTCGAGTGCTAATCAGGCTACTAATAGAGTAAAGAAAATAAAAAAAATATTGAAAAGTAAAATTTAAAATATTCATAAATAATATGACATAATGCAATATTTACTTACAATATGTAACGAGTTTTTGTGCACTTTTGATTCCACAGAACATGTATTATTTTAGAATTGGTCTCATACGATTTTTTTTCTTGCACTTGTAGTCCCAAAACGTTACAAAAATTACATATTTGGTCTCAAACGTTGATGGCTCCATTAGATGCAAGGTTTGCAACGTTAGTTTCATAAGATTTACTCTTACTTAATTATGTTTAATTAATTAGTCTGTATTTTCAGATTTAGTCCCATTAATTTTTTTTAATTGCACAATAAGTCCTATAGGATATAAATATTAATTTTGCCTCCCATAGGATATAAATATTGAATAAAATCTAAAAAATATATTAAATAAATCAACTAAATCTTCAAATAATAAAATTAAATCTTTAATAAATAGTTAAAAAAATCAACTAAATCTTAAAAAATAGTTAAAACTAAGAAATTAATTTTAAAAAAAATTAATTTTAATTCAAGATAAATAATAATTAAAATATAATTATTTTAAATTTAATTATTTATGAAGTCTAGTTAATTTTAAAAAATCTGATCTTATTAAACTTTGGCCTATTTTTTAAGAATTTTTTTATATTTAATATTTTTTTGAAGATTTTGTAGTATTTATTATATATATATATATATATATGCATATATATATATATATATATTTAAACTTAACTCTTTATTTTACTTGATTTATTTAATTTTTTTCAGATTTCAGTTAGGTGTAAATGATTTTATTTAAATACTACTTCATTTAATTATTTTGAAGATTCATTTTATTTTTAATTGTTTATTATGATTATTTTCAGATTTTGTTATTGATATTTAAAGTTTAATATATTTTAAATTTTAATTTATAATTCAAATAATTTAATTCTTTATATATGAATTTTTTTATTGTGCAATTAAAAATTCAATGGGACTAAATCTAAAAATACAGATTAATGAGTTAAACACAATTAAGTAAGAGTAAATCTAATGGGACTAACGCTGCAAACCTTGCATTTAACGGAATAGTCAATATTTGAGACCAAATATGTAAATTTTGTAACATTTGAGACTACAAGTGTAAGAAAAAATTGTGTGAGACCAATTTTAAAATAATACATGTCTTGTGGGACCAAAAGTTCAAAAAACTCAATATGTAACACTGAAAGAAACATATATATTAATATATAAATAATGTATTGTTAGTTATATAAATCGCGTCAATCAATTAAAAAAGTGAAACAATATGAAAATGAATAAGTTTTAAGTGCACCGTGCAACTCAAGCGCATTTTTAAAATATAACATTATTAATACGTAACTCAACATCTCTATTGCTTTATATTTTTATTTGTATTTGAATAAAATGTTATCTTTTAACTCATTTTATATCTAAAATAACTATAATAATAAAAATAAATCATTAGTAAAATTATACTTCCTCCGTCCCAGGACTACTTTCATAGTTGTTCTGAGCATGCGAATCAAGGAAAAGTAAGTATGATAGTATAAAATTAAGGGAAAATAGAGTCCTTTGTCCTTTAACTTTTTTGGACTTTGTTTCTAGTCTTATTATATTTGGATTTTTTATTTTCCTCATATAAGTTTAAAAAAAGATGAGTTTTTAGTCCTACAATCGGGAATTGAAGGTTACCCAACCGGTAATGATGATGTGACACGATTTTTTCCTAATTTTTATGTATTTAATTATATATAACTCGAAATTGAGTCACATTTTTTTTTTAAATTTATCAAATTAATTCCTTTTTGTTTCTAATTTATTTATATATATTCAAATAATTTTTTTAATTCTATAAATTTAATATTTTATACTACTAAAAGAAATATTAATTTGTTAGTTTCTTATGTATTTAATTGTTCATAAATCCGAATTGAGTGATATTTTTTTAAATTCATCAAATTAATTCATTTATATAGATATTTCACTACTTTTTTTAAATTTTATTAATATAATATTTTATGCTACAATAAATTTTAATTACTTTAATTTGCATGCATTTAATTGTAAATAAATCCAATTTGCATAGATATTTCATTAATATATTTTATTTTATAAATATAATATTTTACACTACTAAATATTTTTAATTTGTAATTGAAATTCTTTTAATCCCCATCATCCTCGTCATCATCTTCATCTTGATTTTATAAATTTAATGTTTTACACTACTAAAAATATTTATTTTGTTAGTTTTTTATGCATTTAATTGTATATAAAACTCAAAATTGAAACACATATTTTTAAAAATTCATCAAATGAATTTCCCTTTGTTTGTAATATATATATATATGTATGTAAACAACTTTTTAAAATTTTATAAATTTAATTTGTTTATATATATATATACGTAAACAATTTTGTTTATAAAACATTAAACTTATAAAATCAAGATGAAGAGGATAATTAGGATTAAAGAATTTCAATTACAAATTAAAAATATTTAGTAGTATAAAATATTAAATTTATAAAATAAAAAATATTAGTGAAATATCTATACAAGTTGGACTTATAGACAATTAAATGCATACAAATGAACACAATTAAAATTTATTGTAGTGTAAAATATTATGATTAAAAATGTAAAAAAATTAGTCTAATATCTATATAAATGAATTAGAAACAAAAATGAATTAATTTGATAAACTTAAAAAAAAAAACGTCACTCAATCGGGTTTATATACAATTAAATACATAAAAAAATTAGCAAATTAATTTTTTAGTAATGTAAAACATTAAATTTATAGAATTAAAAAAATATTTAAATATATATAAATAAATTAGAAATAAAAATGAATTAATTTGATGAATTTAAAAGAAAACGTGACTCAATTTAGAGTTATATACAATTAAATTAGGAAAAAAAATTATGTCACATCATCATTAACGGTTAGATAGCCTTCAACTTCCAGTTGTAGGATTAAAAACTAATTTTTTGAAACTTATAGGACGAAAAACATAAGTCCAAACATAATAGGACTAAAAACGAAATCAAAAAAAGTTAAAGAACAAAAATATCTATTTTCCTAAAGTTAAATAGTAAAATAAGAAAAAATTTACTTTATTGACTTTCGTGAATGTAAAAAAAAAATCTTTTTAGGTGAGTGAAAGTAGAGTTGGAACGTCCAAATAAGCCAAATGTGAAAATAGTCCTGGGATGGAGATATTAAAATTAAATAAAAAAATATTAACAGGGTTAAATAGTTCATGGCCAAGATGGTCCTTATTAAAACAGTCCGAGAAACTATCCAAAAAACCTTATTTTTATTGATTTAAATGGGCCGATTATACGAATCACAATCCTTTTAACATCTCTAAGTCAGAACTATAAATTGTGTACAACCTTGTAATTTTTGAAAGAGTAAGTCTCTTGTGCAGCCGGTATTCGATACATTACTCAACAGTTGATATTATTTTTATTGAAAAATGTGGACTGATTATATTGCAAAATGTAGGTTGATTGTATTGAAAAATTTACATCAATTTTCAATATAATCAAGTCACACTTTTTAGTATAAATAATTATAACTATAAGTCCTTCCCCAATAGGAGGTTTTTTGGCTCATGTGGCAAAGAAAAAAAAAAAAACCTCACCATTAGGTATTTTTTCATTGAGAGGGGTTGAGGTTTTCTACCCAGGTAGTAAACTCACTACCCAGGTTTTTGCAGAAATCGAGAGTACTTTAGCTCTATAATTCTTTATTTTTTAAATGTTTTGGCTTCTTTCGATTTTTAGTGATTTACAATTAGTTTATTAAAATTAAAATTTTGATAGTGGCCGACTTTTTGGCCTTTTTTTTTCCTATAATATTTTTATGTATTTATTTTTTAATTTTTGAGGTTGTAAAGGCTATAATTTTTTTACTATAAATATATCTTTCTATTTTACTCCCTCTGTCCCGCAGGAATTTGCACACTTTCCTTATTTGGACGTCCCACACAAATTTGCACACTACTAAAAAAAGGAAGCATTTATTTACGTGTACACTCACAAACATTTACACACATTTATTTATATATCACTATTTTATATATAAAACTATTTTTTCTTAAAAAATGTGCCGTCCCGTAGGGTGTAAATCCCTACGGGACGGAGGGAGTACTATTTTTTTACACATTATTAAATTATAACTTCTAAGATTTTTTTTTCTCACAAAAAAAAAGGTGGATATAATTGTGCAATTCTTTAAAGACGGAGAAAATGCATTGCCCCCAACTATCAACTTTAAGTTTGGAATTTTTAAATATGGTTGCAAGTAAATTAAAATGTTTAAAGGTTACTGATGATGTGTTATAGGTTAGCGATTTTTGTCATTTCTTGTATTGTGTCATTTATGTAAAAGATAATATGTTTTTGAAGTTTTTTTTAAATATAATAAAATATTAAATTTAAAATCAGAATATTTAATTTGTATTTTGTCATTTAAAGATAAGATAATTAATATAATTGATAAATTAAAATTTAAAGAGAATAAATATGATATTAATTGAAGTAGGTCCCCAAAAAATCTACTTTTTGGGTTTATTGTTGGAGATGGATTTTATTTTGGAGGTAGAGATTTTTTTGCTTTTGAGGTGGCGCTGATGTGGCAGTAAAAAACCTGCTTTTGGGTTTATGCATTGGAGAGGGCCTAAGTAGGGGTGGGAATAGGCCAGACTACTGACTACCCCACAGGGGCCTACTAAAATTCTTGTTAGGCTCGGTCTATTTAATAAATAAGTCAGACTCAAGCCTTTACAAAAGCCTATTTAATTAAATAGGTCAGACTGCGCTTTTTTAAAGGCATTTTAAGCCCAACAGGCCGACCTATTTAATTTTTTATATATATATATATACAATATAATATATAAATATATAATTAAAATATTAATTTATAAGATATAATTTATTATTTTTATTATTAATTAATATATAGATACTCTAATGGAACATGATCAGTGGCCACAAAAGGTGGTAAGTTGAAGAAAATATGAAAGAAAATTTATTTTTCTTTTTGAGATTTTATTTTTCTTTATAAGTAGTAGAAGATAATTGGAAGGGATATTTATCATTTATGTATTGATATTTTGAACTGTTTTATGGTTTTGTTATTATTTTCTTAGTGAGTTGATGTAGCAATTAATGATGTTATTTGTGATTTTATAAATTATTTAATATTATTATTGATGTTATTGAAACATTTGTTAATTTTATAGGTATAGTTTTGAAATTTTAATAATGAATCAAAAGTTATGAATTTTTTTTATTAGGTAGGCCTTTAAAAGGCTTTTAGGCCTGACCTATTTGCTAAAAAAGCCCAGGCCGAGCCTACTAAAAAGCATTTTTATAGATAACAGACCAGACTTAGGTTCATCAATAGTAAATCAGGTCCAGACTTTTTTGTGAGAGACCTAGAGTGGACTGACATATTCCCACCCCTACGCCTAAATGAGTGCACCGTGTCAGATACATTTGAGACTTTCACTTCTTGAAATAATTAACAACTTCTCAACTCTATTTTTTTAGGTGCATCCTATAAATATACATTCTCCACCAATCCCTACGACTAGGGATGACAATGGGGCGGGTTCAAACTTGGACCCGCCATGAACCCGCCCCGTACGGGCCGGGTAAAAACCCGGTCAAACAGGTCGTGGGGCTGGTTTGGACCAATTTGACCAAAAATTCACCGGGTCTGGGACGGATCTTGGTATTAGGTGAACCTCCCCCTCCCCCGGAACCCTCCCCGTATATATGTATATACATGTTAATTAAATTTATATAGTTAAATAAATACTCCCTCCGTCTCATAATTGTTTTCACACTTTCCTTTTTCGTCCGTCCAACAATTATTTTCACACCCTATAAATGGAAACTATTACTTTAACTTTATCCTCACAATCCAACTAATCTCATTATTTTAATAATATAACTTTACACAACACTCTACTTTTCTTAAAAGTTGTGTCATCCCAGAGGTGAAAACACCTCCGGGACGGAGGGAGTATATTATATTATATATGTATAATTAAATATATAAAAATTAGGCTATTAATTAACATATTCATTAAATTATTAGATTAGATATGTTCATAAAGTCACGAGCAAAAATTATACAAATTAGAGTTCATTAATTTTTTTATTATTTTAATTTCAATGAACAATATATGTGTGAGTTTTAAATATTTAGATTTAACATGTTGAAACTTGAAATGTATTATTGTGCACATTTATTGTTGTTTAAACCATTCATATGCATAGTGATGTTATATTTTAAAATTTAATATATTTTGTATAATGCATTTGATATGTATGATAAAAATAAAATAAAATAAAAAAGTAGACGGGTTGGGACGGATAAAACCCGCCAGGTTCGCGGGACAGAGTGGGTCTCGAGTCCAAAAAATTCTTGGCGGGGCGGATCTTGGGACAAGTCAAACTCGTCTCAGACTCATCCCGTTGCCATCCCTACCTACGAAGTGTAGATAAATATATGCAAGCCGAGCAAAGTCTATTCTGTTTACTTTAACCCCACATAAAGATAAATAGTTACTAACTCCCTTCCTCCTCCTCCGTCCTTTTAAATTTAATATTTTATCAGAATAATTCGTTCCTATATGAATTTAATATTTCTTTTTTTTTTTGAAAAATACTTTATAATAAAAAAATTATTTATTACACTTTTTCCTTATATTTTACACCACTCCATCTTTTTTATTTTGTTATATTTTTTTATCATAACTTCACAACAACAAAAATTGTATATACCTCATATGCAATTGATGCACGATGCACCCGCTTAACAAGTGAACTTGTTAATGTTAAAAACTTGGGCTAATTACACTAAAAATATTACATTATTTTCAATTTTCAGTGTAAACTTTTTAGTATAATCAATCAACACTTTTCATGTAATCAACTAGCTCAAATTTTTCTATATGAACTGTTGAATGAAGACATTGTGCACCAAATGCTTATGAGAATTCCCCAAAATAATATATTTATAGTATGTCTCTTGTGAATTCGAATTCACAAAAATTTGTATCACTGTTATATAAAATCACTAATATTGTTATTTATATATATTAACACTATAATAAAAATATACTTAATTTTTAAACAGTAATAATATATGTGTAATAACAAATAATGCAGTAAATATATATATAATAATGAAAATATACACAACATAACAAATGATAATTGATAAATAGAATTCACTAAAATATAAATTTTTTGTCATATATTCACTCCGTCCCCCTATAAGTTGCTCGTTGCTTTTGGGCACACGAATTAAGATAAAAGTGAAAAAATATAAATGATGTGATGGAAAAAGTGAAAAAATATAAGTGATGTGATGGAGAAAGTGAAAAAGTAAAGGAAATAGTGTAAAAAATATTGAAAATAATAATAAAGAACTAAATAGTAATTTTCAAAAAAGGTAAAAAAGCAAATGAGCAACATATAGTGGAACGGACGAAAATGACAAAATGAACAACTTATAGTGAGATGGAGGAAATATTTATTAAAATTTGTGTCATTCTCAAAATGCTAAATATTTAAGGGGAATGAAGAGGGAGTACAGTTTTATACTTTTATTAGAGACACCTAGGTTAAAAGTTGTTGATCATTAACCTAAAAAGTCCCTCGGATAATTTTGAATAATATCATGTAATTACTTCCGGATTTAATTTCGCTTCCACTTTTTTTTAGACGATGATTTCAGATTTCCCCCTTTGTGAAGACTTCAACACGGGCAACCAACATTGAGCAGGAAATTTCAGGGTTTCACTTTTTTTTTTCCCTCACTTTTCTCTTCTATTCATAAAACTCCAAACCATTTTTTCTTGAATTTTCTTTTTAATTATCATCTTTGAAAACCATAATTTGGGGTGTGCATATTCACCTTAATGTGTTCACCAATGACCAAAATTTCAGGACAGAGAGAGATTTAAGCTTATAAATTTTTTTAAAACAAGTTACAAATCTCTATGTATAAAATAATAATAATATAAAACATGAAAATAACCTGACTAAATTTGAACTGCGAACAAGTATTTTCTGGAGATTTCTCGAGATCATTGAACTTACTTGATGAAAAAATAATCTCTCAAATGGTAGGAATTAGCCTCCCAACCACAACTCATTCGTTGACAAACCTAAATTTAACCATTTCCGTAGAGTCAAAGAATCGATATCCAATTTAAAAAGATAAAAGTGTGAAATTCTATAATTATAGTATTACCTTACATTTCACTAATAACTTTTCCTCTACTATATAATAAAAAAACATGAAATAAACACTCCCTACTAAAAATAGAACACTAATGAAGACTAATGCTCACATATGTTCTATGGGTCACTTACATATTAATTTATAAAAGTAACTATATTTACAAATTGATTCACAATTTATATACAGATGTATAATTTTTTTCTGCACAGAACCAATTTATAATTAGTGTCAATTTTGTGAACCATTTTGTAATATTCCTATGTTCTATTCTATATGGGGTTTCTTTTTAACCCCTAATTTTTTAGGTCACCCAAACTCATGACCAAAATTTTTATTAGTGATTAAGAAGCCAATGAAAATTGTTGAAACAATTTCTTTCTCAATGCAAACAATTGAGTTATTTGCAAGAAAATTCATCGTCCAATCAACAATGAAATGATGTATGCATTTAATAACGGAACTTAAATTAACATCCAACACAATAAAAAAAAAAAAATCAAATCGATGAATCTTGACAATATTTGAACCTCCGCCATATCCCCCCTCCAAAAAGAAAGAAAAAAAAAACAAGAGAGAAAAAACATATAGTCATGAGCTAAACTGTCACTTTACCCCGGACCTATGTTGCAAGGGTACAAATAGACAGATGCGGGTGCAATACGATACGAATTTTTTTATAAATTAGGGTGTAATTCATTAAAAATACGTCTATTTATTTATATGTTATTTTATATAATATCTAAAAAATATAATTTTTTATAAAAAATTATAAATCATTTATATTTTTTATCACCTAAAATTTGAGTATATTCAATAATATAATATATTTATGTAAAAAAATATCAATTTGAGTTACATTAGTTCAATACATAAATCATAATAGTAAATTCAATTTAAAATGAGTGTCACACTATCAATTTAAGTTATACAAAATAATAAAATTCAATTTAAATAATATATTTAATGCTTATAAATAAGATTCGTGCAGTGGATTCGAAAATCTATTAGATGGATTCGCCACGTGAAAAATTCGACACGAGAATTCAAAAATCTTATCCCTTTTAGGATGCGGATGCGAATTCGATACTGCATTATAATATTTTTAGAAAAATATCAGACAAATCGAGGAAAACTGAGTAGTGGAAGGGAGAACTTTTTATCCATTACTGTTATTGGTCCTCGGGTCCTGCGAAATTCTCGTCGGCAAATTGTAGTAGACAAATAACCTTATTTTATTTGATATTCTAAAAGAAAATTTTATAAGGCGAAAGATGATCGTCTCAATAGGCTTGAAATTATTTTATTGCAATCAAGTAGTTAGCTTGTTGATCATTCCTGTCCGAATCAAATTTCATACATTTACAATAATAAAAAATATACTCTCCCATCTCAAAACTATTTTCACACTTTCTTTATTTGAAAGTCTCAATTCTACTTTCACACCTAAAAATAAAACTTTTTATGTTCACAAAAATTAACAAAGTATATTTTTTATTTTATTATTTAATTTACACTCACATATCCTTTTTTTTTGTTTACTTGTCCAGGACTACTATAAAAGTAATCTTGGGACGGAGAGAGTACGAAATGATAACATTAATAATACTCTATGTTAGAAGATCTATTTTCATACATTTTATATTTGACCCACATTAGTTTTCTCACTTGAAAAAAATTACAATTCCTATTCTTAAGATTCTTACTTATTACTTCCCCTGTCCCACAGAAATTTGCATATTTTCTTTATTTGAACGTCCCACACAAATTTGCACACTACTAAAAAAGGAAACATTAATTTACGTACGCACTCACAAACATATACACATATTTATTTATATGCCACTTCTTTATAATAAAACACATTTTCCTTAAAAATGTGTCGTCCCGTAGGATGCAAATTCCTACGGAACGGAGGGATTAGTTATTACTTTTCATGACATTTCACAATTTAACTCACAATCACACACTTAAAATTGATTTGACCCTATATTTTATTACTTAATAAAGTAAATAAAAAGAGTTTTCGATTTTTCCATGCCCAGATCAATTTGCTATCACTCTTTCTGCTTATTCTGCTCAAGTTAAATTTGGCATCCGGTGATAACATCAAATAACATTTTAATCTGTCTAGAGCTAAATATAGTACTAATATCATTGTTCACCCCATTGTATCATAGAAAATGTATCCTAAAAAATAAATATTCTATGATTCACCAGCACGTTGAATGAAAGACAAATTATTTCAAAGAAACTGTACATATGATGGGCTTCGACTCAATTTGTCCAGCTGGCACTCTACGGTGCTACATTACCTACTCGTTGAGTTATTTAATAAGGAATTTGAGATATATAATATTTAATATAATGATAGAGAAAGACACTTTCATCGTTAAGCTCGAAAGTGGAAAGGCTCCTCCCCCACCATCCATATTCAGAGACACCATCGGTGTTTCACTGCTAATACTCTGTATTTTCATCTAAAAAACAAAAAAACCAAACTTCACTTTAGGAGCTGGGGACAGGACGGAAAGTTGGAAATTTAGTTTCACCTCAATATTAATATAATCTCTGTCTCTAACTGTGTGTTTTTTTATCCATACTTTCGGCATTCTTCTGTTTCTAGAGCACTGAAACCTAAATCTGAGTGACATAACAGTACCTTAACCCCTCATTCAGTCTTAAGGTTGTGTGAATCCTCTCTCTCTCACACACACATACACACACTTGAGGGTATCAATCTTCTCTTTTCTTGAAACGAGATGACGATGCATGGTTTCAAAGATTAAATATATGCATGGGATGATGATAATGGACAATGAATATAGTGGGAGTTGTGACTCATCTATTCTAGCCTACTTCCATTCCCTAGGCAGAGGGATGGCTATAGATTATTACAAAATAAATGTCCTTCATTTTTTAATATATATAAGAATAAGGGAAATTCGACTCCCAACATGTCCAAAAACAATTAATCCACACAATAATGAAGGAGAGTATACAAAAAGAGCATATCGTATTCTCACTCATGGGTAGTTGAGGTGGTATACAGTTTTTTTCTCGGTCCATAATATATCATATATGTGTTAGATTTCTAACATGGAACAGAGCAGTCGAAATCATTTAGGGTGACTTACATATAGGTTTAAAAAAGTCACTATATTTGCTGTGCAGAAAAAAATGTGCTTCTGTGCAAATAATTGGAACATATTTGTAAAAATAGTGACTTTCTTGAAGCTAACTCTCTGAAGCTTGATTCAACATATATAACAAACAAATTTAAGTATAGTTTTGCTTCCACTAAATCTATATCTAAGGCAATAAATAAACACTGAAAAGAAATACGAGTAAAATATCACGACACATGCTGGACTCGATTAATGCTCCACAAAGCACAATCATTTATTATCAGGCATAATCTTCAAAGCGGGATAACAAGAACCACAGCACTATTGTGTTCTGACATCGGGATGTGTAATATGAAAAAGAGCATCATGTAATCAACGTTGGATGAATGATACCCGTGATGCAGTTTTAAATGATCATATTCTAATTTCTACAGTTGAATAAACCAAGTTCTTGTGAAAAGTTTCACCAGATGACCCACTACTAGTTTATGAGCTGACTGCTGATTATGACAAACAAACCTACTTTCACTTTCATAATATCTTATTGGCACACTACACACAGTTGAATTATGAACAGTGGAAAGGTACTGGGTGTTTACCTATGAATAAAATTCCTTTTTTTTTTCTGGGAAAAGCATGATGGCTTTAGTCATTATTGCAGTATATATATATATATATATATATATATATATATATATATGTGTATAGAGAGAGAGAGAGAGTGTGTGTGTGTGTGTATTGTACTTGACTACTTGTCTATGCTTAAAATAGAGCATAGACCACACTAATCAGCAATATTCTCTCAATTTTGGAGCTTATGTAATATATATATATATATGATTGGGTGTTTCTATGACTTGAAATGGATAGAGCTATTTTCAAGACACAAATGAGGAAAGTTTACCCAATTTGTGAATGAAAATGTTGGCCACAAAGGAGACCTAAAAGAATCTACTTTCTAACATAAAGTTAGAATGTCTCTCACCCCTAATGGAAAGGCACATATGACCCTATTACTACAACTATTATAAAGCTAGGATCTCAACACATATACTTACGCAACTATTATTAGTTTAGTTAGCAAAAAAAGAATGAGGTCAATGATTGGAGTTAGTTCTTCATGCGGAGCTTGCAAATTTTTAAGAAGAAGGTGCACAAGTGAATGCATTTTCGCACCTTATTTCTGTTACGAACAAGCCTCGACTCACTTTGCAGCTGTCCATAAGGTTTTCGGTGCAAGCAATGTCTCAAAGCTACTCTCACATCTCCCCGTGCATAGCAGAAGCGACGCTGCCATAACAATATCTTACGAAGCCCTTGCACGCATGCACGACCCTGTTTATGGTTGCATCGCCCATATCTTTTCCCTACAACAACAGGTTCCAAATTACAACTCATGTCCCACATTTTTTTCGAGTTTTGTCCAAATTATCGAAAGAACCTTGTAGTTTGAATAATTACCAAATACCCCCTTAAAAAACATCAAAAAGGTTTGATTGACTGACAAATGCAAAATAATTTCAGTTATTTTGGTCTTCTTTTAGCTTGTATAGTGACTTTGTATTATTCGTCAGTCAAACAATTTTTTGGTTATTTTTCTTGAGTATTTGGTAACTTTTCAAACTACGTGGTCTTTTAGTAAGTTAGGCATATGTGAACCGAGTGTAGCATCTAGAACGCTATAGTTCTTATGAAATGAAAAGAAGTTTACTCATCTTGCAGGTGGCCTGCCTTGAGGAGGAGATAGAAACCATTGGAAACCAAATGGCTAGTGTGGGAGTCGAGATTATACCTTACGAGATGAACGATCCATATTTTGCTGCACAGTCTGAAATCATGAGCAACTGCTTGAGCCAACCAGGCCAGCCCATTCTACATTCAGACAATGCATTGATGGATCAAGATTGGTGCAGCTACATGGAGTTGCAGTTTCCTGGAACAGAAGATGAGACTTCTCAAGCATACTTCGATTCTAGTATCTTTGAGAGGCTGCTTCAAGAACTAAACCAAGACTATTATCTCCATGAAGAAGAACTCAGCCAAGACTATTACCTGCAATCACTCTGGAGAAGTATGCACTAGTTTCCTACTTCATTGTCTCGTGTTTTGTACATAAAACATCTACTATTATCTTCATATCTAGCACCCTTTTCTGCATGTCCCACTGTAAGAAAGTTTTATCTACTGTTAGTTCAGACTTTAAGCTTGCATGCCCAAGCATGGAAAAATCATTGTGATTCAATTGCATTCCAGATTCATCAATTCAACTCTAAAATGGACAAGTAGGCCAAAATCAACTCAGTCATAACTTAGTACAACCAGATGAGCACAAAAAGAAATGTTCCAAACTTCAAAAGTCAATTTCCATAAAGACATAGCATTCTAGAACTTCAATTACCATGGGAATTGAACTAACTCCTCTGCAGGACTGCAACTGTCCCTTATTAAAGTTATATAGAAAACAAATCTCAAGTTGTTCAATGCAGGAGATGTAGCTTTTAGTTGGAAGTCGAATTGAACTTCTTCATTCTTTATCATTCAGTAGTTTCAAACTAGATCACCACGCAGATAAAAAAGAGTTTATGATACTGACAGTTTAAATCTAAATTCTCCAGGACAAGGAATAGTAAACCCAGATCCTTAACATTTTACTATTTATGGTCCTTGAGGCACATCAAGGTAGAAGTATAAATGAGATTGAACTGCATATAAATAACAAGAGAACCCGGTGATTCAAGCCAGTTTTTCTTATCATTCTTCTTCTTGTGCTATTTTCAACATACTACTTTCAAATTGGAATAAAAAAGTACAAGAAACAGGGAATAGAAGAACTTGGAAGAACCAAAAGATAACGATGCAAGTGGCAGCAGACAAAACATAACTTTGAGTAAGATCTCAACGTTAATGTTTAACAGATGAATCAGATTAAAAACCTTGAACCATATTTTAACTCAATGAAGGTTTGTTCACAGGCTGTATGCGATCAGTCACTAATCACATACACTTAATGACCAAAATCTTCATACTGTGGTTCAAGCTAAGAAAGGACAAAATATGTTAATAACAAAATGATATAAATCTGAGCTTCAACACCAACCTTCTTATCTGTATCAATCTCAGTTCTTACCAAACCAGAAACATATATACATTTTATGTTTACACCGCAATACTGATCAATGAGGAACCCCTTACGAATAATCTGCTGCCATGCACCAATGCAGCAAAATCACTAATTTGACTTTCTGACCATGATTTACTTCCTCCATCAATGATCAATGAGTACCTCCTAAATTTGATCAAACAGCATGCTCCACATATCTCGAGACTGAATGACGAGTCACGAGGTCTGCATTTAATGTCCCCACACGGAATACATATTGAAGGAACTTTTTTAGGCAATGTGCCCCAGAGAACTCTAGCTTTGTCTATTGGATCCCAATACACAAGAAACCAGAGTCATTCCCCTGTTCACATTGAAGTCAATTCTAGAACAGGACTATAGATGGAATGACCGACCGAATTTGTATGAATTCAGGGGCTGTAATTTCAATAGCAGCAGCCATTTTTCTCTTGTTTTACCTCTCCTCTGAAGCACACAATCATTGCAACCACTGATTACTATAAACATAACATATTCAATTCGCAGAATAGTTAAATAGTATGTAATAAGAGTTAACAAACTTATGGCTACAAGCTGATATTATTGATTAAATAAAAAGATGCATATCATATACACACGCACGACAGTTTTAGTGTTTTACTACCCGAAATGTAGTAAAACTGCAAAGTTAAGGTGTATTTGCTGATAAATGCAATAACTAGAAACAGCTCTCATACACACAAATATACAAATATATACAAGTGTATATAATCCTTAAAGTAAACGATACATGGCAAAAATATCTCAGAGAATCTAATCAGAAACATAGTTTTCACTCACCAAGTCTACACAATAGCTGAATTTTCAGCGGTAAACGGCGACGGTGAGTGAGCTCACGGCGGCACAAGCGGTTCTACAATGATGAGTTAATTCGAGCAAAGAGATAATGAGATATGGCAGGGGCAAATATCTAAACCACTAACCCACTTCCTCAAAATCAAACGCAATTTACAGGCCAAAAACGGTGAAAATTCCCAATCTCTGTAAACCCTAGCTCTCAATCTATTGATTAAATTCAGTTTTCTATTCGGAGTCGACGCGTGGGTCTCCAACAACAACGGCCTCGAATCCTCCATCATATTTCATCAGAGCAACAACTTCTTCAACAGATAACTTGAATCACAAAATTTTACAAATTACCAATCTAAATTTCACAGAACTTTCGAACAATAAGAGGCGTTTTTTAGGCGTTTTTACTCTCAGATTCAAGTTATCTAACTAAGACCGTGTGCGCATGCATAAATCAATCAATTGCTCTTAAGCTTTAGCAATTTCTTCTTACAAGGTAGTTCTTTATCTCAACAAGAATCGGGAGTAAGAACAGCCAAAATTGATCTTCTGCATCCTCATCGTCGGCGGCGGTCATCTAAACATGTGTATCAGATCAATTCCAGACTAACTGCTAAAATTCCATGAATGTGTATAGAATAAATTCAAAACCTACCTAACGTCTTCTCAGAATGGAGCGCTGATTTGTAACTCGGAGGAAGATTGAACTTGGTAATGCATATGAATTGATACGTCATGTTCAGTTCTTCATGCAGTTTTTATATGTGGGTGTGTTTCTAAATTCTAAAAAAAAAAATAGAATAACTTTTGGAAAAATTACAAAATAGTTCAAAAAATTAACACTAATTACAAATTGATTATGTGCAGAAAAAAAATATACTTCTGTGCAGAAAAAAATTATACTTCTACAGAAATTATGAACCAATTTGTAAATATAGTTATTTTTTGAACCAATATATAAGTGACCCATCACTTTTTTTTTTAGTTGGGTCTTACCAATTTAAAATAAATAAAAATTTATATTTTTTTAGAGTTTGAAAGCAGGCTCTTTTAATAATATCGATATTGCTTTGTTTAATTAATTCTCGAATAAGTAGGTTTATATTCTGAAATCGCACAAAACATGGGTGCATTTGAGTGCATATTGTCAAATTATTAGTGATTTGTTTTTAGGATATTGTTAATTATTTTTGGATTACTATGAGTTATTTTTGGGTATTTATTTAAACTTGTTCTTGGAGTATTGTGAGTTATTTTTTTATATTTAAACGAATCGACCGTGGAGCAGATCGTTAATTTTGTGATCCCTAGCCTACACTGATATTACTAATACAAATACTATTCATTAAAAGTGGAATTCCTGAATTGTGACTATCTCTCCACCTTTAGTGGAACACAAAATATCAAGGGTGCAAATGGTCCCTGCCAAGACCGCCTAGGCGCTTGGCGGTCCCCAGCGGCCGACGCCTAATCCAAATTGGCCGAGAAAAACGGTCAGGGTATTAGGCCCCGCCTAAGCGGCCTTGGCGGCCATAATAAATAGGCGGAAATGGCAGCCACAGAGGAGGAATAGACGGGGGTTTATTAAAAAAAATTAAAAGTTAAAGACAAATGTGATTATTTGAGTAAATAAAATATTGAGCAAATTCCTTTAAAAAAAATATTGACCAAGTTAAAGTATTAACTATTTTCATTTATGTGTATCATAAAACATTATCCATGACATTTAGACTTAGAGAGCTTGACGAGAATGATTTCTCATCGGATGATGATGAAATAAATGTTGATGTGGAGTTTGAATCTGATGATGAAAAGTGTGTACGTAGAGTTGAACAACAATTGTCATTAAATGTTCCTCTTAGTTGAACTACTTATTAATTTATCTGTATGATATATTTTGTTATTTTAGTATTTTATTTAGAAGTTAAACAATGTCATTTTGTGATAGTTTTTAGCATTTTATTGATTTGTTGTGTTTTGTGAAAAATGCATTTGGGAATTAATTATGTTTTAAATTTATAATTTATTGTATAATGTACATTTTTATTAAGACAAAAACTTATATACAAATTTCTGCCGTAGAAATATCAATTTTTGAAAAATTCGCGTTTCTAAACCGGGTCAGGTCGGATTTGAGTATTTTTTTTTTCCAAAATTCACGCAGTTTGTAATTTCAGTTTTTTCCGCTCCCAAGTATGTTACAATTTGAGCAAATGCATGTTACTTTAAGATAAAATGTGTGTTACAATCAGACTAAATGTTGTTTTCTACACATATTCATTTATTTTTGTAGAAGTAAATATTTTTTATGTAATGTAACACATGTATATGTTACATTGTATGTGTAACACATATTTGTTCTTAATAAAATACATTTTATCCTATAGTAACACATCTATTCTCATATAATAACACAAATTGAGGAGCAAATATGTGTTACAATTAGAGTAAATGTGTATTACTGCAAATGTATGTTACAATTGGAGTAAATTTGTGTTACTGCAAATGTGTGTTATAATTAAAGTAAATGTGTGTTACTGCAAATGAATGTTACAGTTAGAGCAAATGTGTGTTACAATTAGAGTAAATGTGTGTTACTGTATATAAAATCATTTATTTATCCTTAGAAAAATATATATTATATTTTATATAACATATATAAGATATTAAATAATGTATTAGTACATGAATAACATATTATTAACATAAATCAGCAAAGAGAATAAAAAATAAATTAAGTAATATATATTTATTCTTGCAAAAATACATATTTTCTTTATAGTTATTTGAAAAGTACGAAAAATTAATTTTTTTTTAAATAAGTAACACTGGTTTTGGCTAATTGTAACACGCATTTGCCAAAATTGTAACATACCTAGGAGCGAAAAAATCTGGAATTACAAGTTGCGCGAATTTTGAAAAAAAAAATGTCCAAATTTGACCCGACCCGGTTTAGACTTGCGAATTTTTCAAAAATGTAAGTGTTGCTCTTTTATTAATATATGTTTAGAAAAAAATTAAGAAAAAAAAAAAAATCATGGCCCCGCCTAGGCCTCCTTGGCGCTTGACCCCCGCCCAACGACAGCCAAACACCATTTACACCCT
Source organism: Prunella vulgaris (assembly GCA_026898435.1). Lineage (NCBI taxonomy): Eukaryota > Viridiplantae > Streptophyta > Magnoliopsida > Lamiales > Lamiaceae > Prunella > Prunella vulgaris. The sequence continues at coordinate 257,041 of JAPKLY010000242.1, read as the reverse complement.
TGCAAAATATACATAATCTTTTTTATTTTTGGATATTGTGCTATTCGTCAAATTTTGAAATTGTCGAAAAATTTATTGATGGACCGAAATATATATATATGTGTATATATATATATATAAATGAACTAGTAATTACAAGGAAAAATTATAAAATAGTTCACAAAATTAATATTACTTGCAAATTAATTTTGTATAGAAAAAAATACTCCCTCCGTCCCGGAACTACTTTCATAGTAGTCCCGGGCACGCGAACCAAGGAAAAATAAATATGTGAGTGTAAAGTTAAATAATAAAATAAGAAAAAATGTATTTTGTTGACTTTTGTGAGAGAGAAAAGTTTCATTTTTAGGTGTGTGAAAGAAGAGTTGGGACATCTAAATAAGGAAAGTGTGAAAGTAGTTTTGGGACGGAGGGAGTATGATTTTATACAAAAAAAAAAGTTTATATTTATATATAAATGTTATGAATTAATTTATAAATATAATCACTTTTTAAAAATCAATATTCAAATATTCCTAATTACAAACTTGCATTGCACTTTTCACGTGAGATGATATTATTTGTCAATTTTTTTATTCATATGAGAAATTTTGTATACATAGCTAAAATCCAAAATTTTAAAATAAGAATAATAAAGAGAGAATTGGAACATAATATGAAAAGTACATACGAAAATATGTTAAAATGCAATACTAAACCTCATTTATTTCAGTATTTATGGGTTTATTTTTTTAAATATTGTATATTTTATTTTTGCTTACGAAAATAACGTGGGTTGTAAAAGGTTTACTAATATAAGCAGAAACGTAAATGGTATTCACGATTTCTCAGTGTTAAATAACAGTCGTTTGATGATATCAGAAAACGTGATCTCCAATCACGATTTCTCTAAATTAAAGTCAACCCCCCACATCCCCTTACACCCCCACAAGTCACAACACCCTCGCCCCCTCCCTGAAATGGTGGACAACTCCCACACCCCACCCAACTGTCAACCCCCCACCCCCCATCTTCCTATTATTTTAATGACTATTTCACATTAATGCTTTAAAATAATATTTTTAACATTTTTACTTTTTTTTTATATTTTTATTGAATATTTAATATTTTAATTTTTAAGATGATATTTTAAATATAAATATTATAAAATAATATTATTATTAAGTATGGTAAACAAATTAATTGTTAAT
>JAPKLY010000242.1:176364-229384 GCA_026898435.1 Prunella vulgaris | reverse complement strand
ATATTTATACGTTGAAATAAATATTTCGTTAGTATAAATTTTTCGCATTTGTTTTAAATGCTTCGTTTGACTATATTTTGTTGTTGTTGTTGTTGTTTTTTTTTTTTTATATATATAAATATTGTTATTATTACTATTATTATTATTATTATTATTATTATTAGACTGTGCTAGTATTATTTCCGGCCGACTCACTCCCTTGTCCTTCGCGTGATAATAGTATACTCGTCTAGTCATACTTCTTATTTTATTAATAATTTCTAAACAATAAATTATCTATATAAATACATATATTTTTTTTTTCACATAATTATTTTCAACATGGTATTAATTTAAATCACATAGTAACACATAAGAGGAAATAATAAAATTTAAGGAAATAGAAATAAAATATAAATAAAATTCTTAGTAAGGGTAAAATGTATATTAAACGGGACGGGGTGCTACATATATATATATATATATATATACATGTAAACTTTTTTCAGAATTTGAAGTCAAATCATATCTTTTCAGCATGATTTGGAGAACATAGACCACTACCCAGGTCACGTTTCTGCTTAACGGTGTCAACCCTCCGTTTGTAAAACGTGACTGTTGTTCACGATTTACATTAAAACGTGAACCTGCATCACGATTTTACTTAATTTCATAAACGTTCCAGATTTCACCTTAATTTAATAAGTACATATCAAAACTACAATAATTTAAAAAAAAAAACTGCATTTATGTGTGTCGTCCAATATAATTCCGTCAATTATTAATAATATACAACAAAAATTTATATTATTACCTTGATCATGTTCCAAGAATTATTTCTCTAGCATTACTAATTAATCTTTATAAATTTAAGACGTAACTATATTTTGTAAAAGTTATCATTGAAATTGAACATTGAAAATAAATAAATGATGAAATATCAAAAGTAATAACAATCAAGTAACTTTGAACAGAAATTCAAAATGTCAAGAACACACAATATCTAAAAATAAAACACTCAATTAAATCGAAAAACCAAAAAAAATCATCAACCTTGTATTTGACATTCTTGTCCATCTTGTTAATGATTCTTCTTAATCAAGATGATTTACGTGGCTATAATTCTAAATGAAATCATCAATTAAAACATGCTGAAATGTGTATACTTCATGTTAGGTGTATTTTCCATCTCTTTTAAAAAGTATAGAATCATTTTTTTTAATATGTATTTTTCCAAATTGTAATAAACCTGAGAGCGAAAAAATTTAAAATTATAGTTGCAAATTTTTTTTATAAAAAAACCAAATCCGACCCGACCAGATTAAGAACCCACAAATTTTTAATATTATATGTTTTACACCGTGAAACGTTTCACATGAGTGTGCCTCATATATATTTATATAAATTTCGTAACATTTCCCATCATGCATATATAAATTTAATTTTCTACTTCACCCTTTTTAGAGAAGACACATTAATAAGACGTACAACTTAAATATGAACATAGTTGCTTGCAATAGGATTTTATCTCAAACTTTTGAATTTTATACTTCCTCTGTCCATTAAATTATTTCTCATTTTTTTTTTTTGTCCACAAAACTTTTTATTATTTACTTATTTGGAAACAACTCACACTTACAACTAAAAACTTAGGTCCCACAATACCTTCATTTTTTCCTTACTTTATTTATCATTTCTGTATAATACTAATTTTTATTAAATCTCGTGTCACTTCATACATGGAAAAAAGATTGGTGGGCGGAAGGAGTTTTATGAAAAAAATATGCTTTATCCAAGAGTCCAATCTTGATTCTTGTAAAATAATTTTGAAAAATGATTAAGAAAAATATGTTTGCAAAAGAAGTGCTTCTAAAAGGATATTGAATATTATTTTATTTAAGTGCTTAAATAGGAGTTAAAAGCTAAAAATTGTTGTTTGACCAAAAGTAATAATAAGCACTTAAAATAATTGTTGAAAACATATGTTAAGTGCATTTTTTTTTAAAATAAGCATTTTTACTTTTTATGTTGAGTTTGCAAATAATCACCGACCAACTTCTAATTATGAAATTGTCCACTTCCAACGTAGAATATCCTTAATATTTAGAAATCTTATAACAGTTATATCCTTTAAAGGTAAAATGTATTTTTAAAAGGCAATTAGTTAGCGATTTAATTACCGAGGTAAAGCTTTTTATATACAGCAACTAGTTACTATACATTAAAATTAAATTAAATTTATTCTAGTCTCCAATTAATTATTATTAATTAATTTTTAAAATTTTATTAATATATAATTTATGTAAAATAATATATTGTAATTATCTCACAACTAATTAATTAATTATATATAAATATAATTTTTTTAAAACTAACAAAATACTAAAATTTTAAAAATAATATTAATAATGAAAATACTAATAAAAATTTTCTTAAATTCAAGTATCAACTAAAATTAATAATATTTTTAAATAATAAAATTTAATTGAATAAAATTTACACTTTCAATGTGTTTTCATTTCATAAATACACAAATTTTTTATTTGACATGTAGTTAAAATATATTAAAAAATATATAGAATGTTATGTAAGTATAACTGAACAAAAAATAAATATTAAAGCGTAAAATATGTACAAATGGTAGAATAATATATTAAGACTAACAAATAAAGAACATTAATATTAATATTTTATTATTTTATTTTTTTGGTAAAAACTTGTAGAAAAAATTACTACTGTGTTTATATATATATATTCTTTGTATATAAAAGCTTCTGCGGTATAAATAATATTATATTCCATTCCCTAATCTCAAGAAATAGTTTGACCATATTATAACATAAAACTAATATAAAATACATCACTTATTCACTTAAAAAAATTATAAAATTTTAACAAAAAATACCATATTTTTATTAAAAATAACTCATTTTTCTTAAAATCATTATTACATTTAATTTTATTATAAACATCACCAAATTTTTTAAAAATAGTAATATTAAACGTTACTTCATTTTTTTATTATAATTTTATCACCATTTTTCTACTAATCGCATGTGATGAAACGATATGATTACACAAATTATTTTCAATATATTTTTCTCCTTCAAGCAATTACAACACACGATCGTGCTTTAGTGAACTTGAAATAGTAACGTTCAAACTTAAAATGCGCACACACTTATAATGATACATTATACTTTTGCATGTTCTAATAATACTTTCAGAACACTTGGAATGATACATCATACTTTGAATGTTCTAATAATACTTTCAAAACTAAAGGATCAGAAAAACTTGCAAAAATATCATATTTCATGTTTGAAACGATCCAATACAAAAACTGCTAAACTTAAAATGCAGGCCCTGAGACACAATAACTATAAACATACACGTTTCTGCTTGAATTAATAACACTTTTAAAACTTAATTACTACCAAAAACTTGCAGAAGTATTACGTCCAACGCCTACAAAACTTGCTAAATTAACCTAAAATACCAGACTGAGGTACAATTAAAAAAATCTCATACATTTCTATTGCGAACCACGATTAATTATATATGCTCCAAAAGGATAGCGGCTCAAACTCAACATCGATCAACGATACAAGATATATACATGAACTCTAATATTTAAAGTAGGTATATATATATTAACCATAAGTTGTACAATTAATATGACACACGCGCGCACACACACATATATATGACAAAAACTTGTATGAACCTGAGTTCACCGTGAATTCGGGTTGTCAATTATCATTGTCATGTGTATACACTATCACTATTTTGTGTATTGACTATCACTGTTATGCATATATACTATCACTATTAAAAAATTAAATATATTTTTATAACAGTAATAATGTATATGAATAACAGTGATATAGTGACTACACATAACAGTAATACGAGTTCATTAGAACTCGAGTTCACAAGAGACCTACTCTCTCTCTCATATATATATATATATACAAGTCGGATAACAATTTATAAAATTAGGTACAAAATAAAAAGGCTTCATATAATTACACGATCAATTAAACTCATAAACATCAACAAATGCTTTTCATGCAAGTAACAAATTTTTTGGAACATTATTTTCTCCAAAGATGAGCAGATTTATGTGCTTTGGTGGCTGATTTTAATTAATTACTAGCTAGCAAGCTCAAGATAGACTGATGCTAATCCGAGAAAGTAACTGTAAACAAGAGAGACCATCTCATACATAAAATTTAACACTTCCTGATATATATCTTTATGATACTCTCCAAAAATATCATGTCTTGTGCAATTTTTTTTTTTTTTTATGACAATTATCGTTCAAGACATAAACATAGCAAGCATCGCATAGGGAATGTGTCTTACTCTCCAAAAATATCACGTCTTATGCAAGTTTTTGTGACAATAAAAAAAATCGATCAAGACAAAAACATTTGCATACGGAATGTGAACTAATTAGAAGGTAAAGTAAATCGATTCTGCATCTATGTAATTGCAAAAGTACATAATGAATTTAATTTGAGACTTCAGAAAAATCAAAATAAAAAACCTGTAAAATTTAATCTTGCCAAAACCTTGGTGTCATCAAAGCTTTATTCATCACATTAATTTACCGTACCTTATGATTCATCAATATATATATATATGGATGGCAAAAAGGGTAAACTCCACTTGCAAAATATATATGATTTTCCTCACAATTGCAATAATAATTACTTTATATTATTAGATCTCGTGAGATGATGAGTTCACAATAACTTTTTCTTTTTCAAATAACATAGTTCAGTATATAAAATGTCACTATTTAATATATGAAGTATCACTAATTTGTAAAATGTTTGATTTCATGCTTTGGTTCTTATCAAAATCACTAAACAATGGAACTTAATTTGTATACTAAATAATGATATTTCCAAGAAGAAAATTGGTAGAATTTTTTGTCGTATTATGAGCTCACTCGATACCTATAACCAAGGATTGAAATTTCGCGAAATTTCGCCGAAATTTCGGAAATTTGAGGGTACCGATATGGAAATTCACTTGAACGATTATTTTTCCAAAATTTCGGTCAAATTTCGGGAAATTTCGGCGAAATTTCGATATCGGTCCAGGGTAATTCAAAATGTGCAAATTATCGAGAAATATCGTGGAAATTTCGGTAATTTATCGGTCAAAATTTCGGAAAATTTATGGAAATTTCGGGAATTTTTTTTATAAAAATTCTCAATTCTCGGGTCATTTGCTTCAAGAATTTCTCTAATTTGATGACTTGGTATCATTATTGCTTAGACCAAGATGATCTTTCTTCTTTTACATTTGAAGCTCATAGGACATCATTTTGGTATTAGTTGTGTAATATTCAATAATTATGAACAATTGTTGTATCGTTTTATATGTCTTACGTATGTTTTCTTGATATGTTTGTTGTAAGATTCTCATTTTATTGAGATTTTAAGTTCAATTAATGTATTAAGACTAGTAATAATATTGTCTAAAATTTCATGTTAAATTTCCATCATTTTAATGAAATTTCCGTAAATTTTCTATTTTTTACCGATATCGATATTCGATATCGATATTTCCACCGATATATCCATAAATTCAGGGTACCGATATTTCCATCGATACCGATATTTTCATCCTTGCCTATAACTATAATTGGCTATGACTTGAATCAAGCACATAAAACTCAAACCCACTTAAAATTAACCGAATAGTGGATGACCTTATCAACCATTATGATTGACCGCCTCACAAAAGATCATCTCGTATTGTATGCATCGATCAACTAATAGTATCACTTGTAATTAACAACTAATATATATATATATATATATATATATTTTTCTATATCTCATATATATATATATATATATATATATATATATATACTACATGCACACCGCACGTAATTTATCCAGCTGGTTGTCAGAATTTTAGGACCAAGCATCAAATGGTGCTCTATAAATATTGTCATAGTATTTCTAAAGATCCTTCCAATTAAGGCAATAAAATCCAAAATTGGTAACATGGATGCAAAGTCAGCCTAACCAAAACTTCCAAATCAAGTTGCAATTAGCTAGACCACCACCAACATTCCACATGCATGATCGACTATGATGTGATCATATCTAAGCATATATATATCCAAAGCTTAAATTCCAACTTTTAATCACTGTCCGAAAAGATCTATTCCGAACACAGATGAATATATCCTTGGAGCTCCATAATTACTAACAGGATTTGAATCCTCCGAACTGTACTATTCAGAGGATCCAAACCCATACTAATTGATGTTCAATGAGTATAAATTATAATATTGAGCTAGACAAATTTTTTTATAAATTTAGGCAACTTATAAATTGATGCATATATAAAACTAATTAGGCCAAGATCAAGTGAAATAGGGAACACAAAATCAAATTATATATGACGTCCCTTATTTTTGTGTCACTTCATTGCAAATTAAGTCATAAAACACAGTGAACAAATTAAAGAACCTAGGATCACAAAGAGCTAATTTAAACGAAATCTAACCTTAATTTGCTCCCATTGAGGCTACAGAATACAAGTGTCTTTCGTCTCCAATTTCGCCTCCATCAATAAGGCGGAGGGAGGCGCGGCGGCGGAGCCCAAAACACATCGTGTGGCATTTGCCCATTCGGACCCAAATTTGCCGGAATATTATACAAAGGCTCCGGCTGCTGCGCCGGATCACCCGACGTATTTCCTCCGGGATTAGCCGGCTGCGATTGAATGCCTTCACCGGCGGCGTCGTCTTCTAGCGGCAGCCTCTCATAAGTAGCATTTGAGAAAGTCGCCGCAATTACCATCACCGGCCCCGCCGCCACGAGCGTGCCCACCACCGCGCCGCCGACCACCTGCCCCTGCCCACCGGCCAAGTAAACCGTCAAACCGGTGGCTCCAGGCGGCGAAGGCGCCGGCAAAAACGCCCCGGACAACGACAATATCTCAAACCTTCCCTGAAGAGTCAAGACTCCACCGGGCGCCGCCTCCTGGCGCAGCGTCACATTGGTGACAACCCCACTTCCACTGAGCACCGCCACCCCGAAGTGGCGGCGCTGCGCGAAGGAGGCGATGGTCTCGAGAACATCGCTGCCGCTGGTGATTTCCAAGACGTGGCTGCGGAGGGCGTTAGCGCTTTCTTTGGTGATAACAATAGGAGCCTTGGGCTTGTTCTTGGAGCCCGGCGGTCGGCCTCTGGGGCGGCGGCCGGATACCGATGAGGGGTCGGAGATGTCGAGATCCCCGGGCGGGTTGTGATCGTCGTCGGCGTCGGCATCGTCGTGGTTTTGGTTAGGGTTGCTACCGCTGCTATTGGATCCATTCAGAATCCCATTGCTATCGTCCTCTCCGGTGTTCCTGAGGTGCAGAGACGGGTCGGGTCGGTTCATCGCGACATTTCCTGCCCACCATCTGTTCGCCATAATGCCTCTCTCTCTCTCTCTCTCTCTAAAAGTTGTTGAACAAACTAACTAGTAGGAGGAATAGGAATACCTCCAAGTCCTCTGAGAAGATGGTTAGGTTTTGAAAGTCTTACCTTATCGGGCACTACTACTACAATAAATTCTTCTATCTACTCGTGGAATAAATATTGAAGCTGGACATATATATATATATCCAAAAATTCTTATCTCCACATTTTTCAAGGTATCCAAAGCCTATCTATCTACTCACAATTAACTTGAACACCCCCCTTTAATTTAAGAAGGGGGACTCTGCCGCCGCTACCAAAAATCAACAATTAGAGATGTAGATCTACGTACGTATTACCAAATCAAGAAATCCTTTTTCCAATCAATTGTTTGGCAGCGGAGAGTACCTTGATCAGTTGGTACGACCTACGGTCTGATCCTTGGGGTTTCTTCAGAATTCTTTTAATTAGTTGCAGGAAGAAGTAGATAGAAAGCACAACATATATATTTAGTTTCCTTCGTTGGTGGGGTGGGGTTTGAAGAGAGGGGGTGGGGGAAGTACAGAAAAGGGGGTCAGAATGAGAGAGGGGGAAGAGTTTTATGAGAGAGAGAGAGAGAGAGGAGCGGTGGTGTGGGGCAAGGTGCGCACGAGACAAGGTTGGTTGTCGATGTCGGGTAGGTATCATATGCCCATGTCTGAATTCCGATTTCTTCAACAATTTACTCTCCCCATGTGGGGTACCGCTGGAGACTTCCACGTTAATTAATTAATTAATTTCAAATAATATCACGGTTAAGTTTTAGTCCCGCGATTACTTTTTCGATTTTATAAAAACAAATACTCTCTACGTTTAAAAATTACTTTCATACTTTTTCTTATTTAAACGTCTCAAATCTACTTTCAAACACCTATAAAACAAATATTTTATACTCATAAAAGTTAACAAAATATATTTTTTCTTATTTTATTATTTAACTTTATACACACATAAGCTAGCGACCTACTTAGCCTTTGTGATAATTTCGTGATTATCCTCGGATAGTTCGCCTATCAACATTTGCCCCCCAGCTTGCTCACATCATGATATTTCTAATGTGTGGGCGAGCTGATTTACCTCCGTGGGCGAGGGCTCGAGTGTTGGCGAACTATTACTAGGTAGGGTGTCGAGCTCGCTCGCGAGCTTCATCACGGCGGTTTGGGCGCCGACGTGGGGCGGGAATTGAGGCGTCGTGCACGCCTTTTAATGCCCCGGTTCCCGCGCCCCAATATGATAACTTTCAAAATTTTTGCAATTTGATCCTCGTACTTTCTGGATACTACACCTCGCCCCGACGCATATAAATAGGAGGAGGCGAATTCATTTTTCACTTTCACATTTTCGATTCTTCCGAGCTTTTTTCCGGTGATCGTTTTTATTGCATCCGACGGATTTTCAAAGGCTCTTCAAGGTAGAATCCGAGTTCTTCTTTCTTTCCTTCTTTCTTTTGCAGATTTTCTCCGAGGTTCCAGAAATTTTAGACATTTCCGGTGACTTTTGGATTTTTCGATATTCCCGTCCCGTAACTCCATCGGTCGGATTTTCTTCGAGGATATACATACCTTTCAAATTTCGCTTCAACCATGTCAACTCATTCTTCGAGTCGGACTTTGTAGAACCGTAACCCCGAGAAGCGCCCCGTAACTGGAGACGAGCCAATCCCCCTCATCACTCCAATACTGGTCGACTTGGGTTCCGAGGCAGCCTCCGTAGCTCGCCCACATTCCAGCGAGCTACTTGGAGAAGTCCAAACCGACTCAGGGGAGAAAATGACCAACTCTGGCCAGAGCGAAGAATCTTACCTCCGCGAACTCTAGCGAGATTTTGAGTTGTCTTCAAATGACGCCCTGGCCGAGGATGAGGAGGTCGCCGAGGCCACAGAGGAGGTCGCCGAAGTCAACGAAGAGATCGCCGAGGCGGACGAACCTGGGGCGATCTCGACGAAGTGACCGTCGAATACCTCCGTACCATTGGTTTCCCGGAGCCTCAACTTCTCAAGCACCAAGTCCCCGACGAGGTTTTCCATCCTTTCGATTGGGAGGGGTACGTTGTCGAGCATGTGGCGAGCTTCCCTTGCCCGGACCGAGTCTTTGAAAACCCAGAGAAAGTTGCCAAATCCGATTACAAAGCTGGCGAGGTCCTGAGCATTGTCAATGAGTACTCCCTCCCCAACATACGCAAGAAGTTTCACATCCCGCTCGATATTTTCATGTATGCTCCAGAAAAGAACAAGCGGGCCGATACGCCTCCTGAAGGATTAACCGTCATCAACATTCATACTCTCGAGGCCGGGCTCACACTGCCCTTGCACCCGATTGTTGGCCAATTCCTCCTTGACAACAATCTCGCCATCACTCAGCTTACACCTAACGCCTGGAGCAATCTCCTTGCCGCCCTATCCTTCTTCGGATTAGAGGGTTATGAAAACTGACTAACCTCGTCGGACCTGGGCGAACTCTTCGTCGTGACTCGGCAAGTAAAGGATGGCAAGGGGTACTATTACCTCAAAGCTCGCCCCGGGGAGAAGTTCCTTGGGGTGCTCCCGAACAAAGTCCGTGATTGGAGGGAGCAATTCTTCTTCATAAGTGGAGACTGGCGAGCTTCCGACACTTACTCCAGGCGAGGTGACCGTATCCTCTCCCCTGAGGGATACGGGGAAGCTAGCAGTAGGTTTCCCATTTCGGTGTGCATGGGTCAGATTAGATTTACTAATATAATCTTTTTTTTTACAGTTCCGAAACGCCACACGTCCAGCCAAGGTAGGCCTGAGGTGTCGGTCGAGTTCGACCTGGTGCGAGCTATTTGTTGTTTGAGGAGCGAGGAGGACAGGGACGTCTCCCATTTGTGCAAGCATCATTGCCTTCGACTCGCTAGTCTTCACACTTTGCCCCATCACCTCACTATCCAAGGCCCTGAGATCCCATATCCTGAACTTATTGGAGCCCGTCGCCTATGACATATAGCTCGCCCAGATACTGACTCTGTCGCTTTGGTTTTTGCAGGTGGTAACTGGGTTGCATTCCCAATCATCGAGGTCCCGAAAGCTTATCACGTGCTAGCTCGCCGGGTTGCCATGGGTCCACCTCGCCCCAATAGATTAGCTTTACCCTTCACTCTCGCACTTGAGGCGAGCAAGAAAGCAGAGCTCGCCTCGAAGAAAAGCGAGGTTGGTGGGTCCGGGACCTAGAAAGGGCCAGCCAAAGCTCCGACCAAGGCGTCGCAGGTCGCCCGGACCAACAAGGGAGATGGGCGAGGTTCTGCCACGCCTGAGCGAGCTCATCCCCAGTCCAAAAGGGGCCTTCAACGCGGTGATGGGACTCGGGTTGGCGGGGATGACAATCAACCTCGCAAGAGGGGTCGGACTCTTCTCCGCGACGAGGAGGAATTCGAGCACGCTGAGCGAGCTGACACGAGGTCGGCACAAGGTGGGTCCGCCCACTCGACTGCTCCGATGGCGATCACACCTCTTCAAAGGTCGCCGCCTTCTCTGTCCCCCTTTGGAGTGCAGGCAAATGATGACACCCTCCTAGGCTAGGATCCTAAGCGGGTTCAGTGAGTATCTCGCCAGATGTGCTTGCCTCCTTGCACTGTTTTTGTTAATCGTTTACTGACTAAGTGCTTTAACCTCGCAGCTTTGCCTCCATTGCCTTTCCTCATTGGCACGAAGCCCTTCATTCCTATGAGCGATCTCGCTCTCTCACTTCCATGCGGAACCTTCCCCCTGGCCTCACTCGGAACACAGCAAGCGAGGTGCCGAGGTATTGGTCAAACCCCCAGCTATCGACCATAGAGAGGCAGAACTTGATCGAGAATGCCCGACTCCCTATGCACTATGCTAGCGGGTTGTTGCTTGCCAACCAAAAGGTTATCGAGAAAGCGACTCAGTTGGAGGAAGGTCGCTAGCAGAGGAACGAGGTCTTCCTGAAATTGGCGGAGAATGCTGACAAGATGAAGAAGTCCCTCGAGCTCGCTGACGAGAAGGTCGCAGCATCTTTAGCCGCCGAGAAGAGTGCCCTCGAGCAGCTGATCGAGCTCCAAAAGAAATTTATTGCAATCCACCGTAATGTCGACGCCCTCATCAAGACAAAGGAGGAGGAGTTCGCTCAGAAGCTCACTGATAAGGATGGCGAACTCGCTCTGGTCCGGAGGGAGCTCGATTTGGAGAGGGGCCTATTTAAAACTGCCGATGAGGACTGCACAAAGCTCCGGGAGGAGCTCTCGGCGAAGATCAATGAGGTCGCCGAGCTTCGCAACGACGTCTCCTCCACCTCGGTGGATTTGACTGCTGTGAGGGCCGAGGCCTCGGACAAAAGATTCGTCCAATGTTACGCCGAGGTTTTGAGGATGCTTTGGTGGGCGCGGGCTCACAAAGATGACGAGGTTGAGGCTGTAGTGGGTGACTTCAAGGAGTGTCTGGGCAAGGCCCCCTTCCCTGATGAGACGGAGCTGGACATCGGCGACCTTCTTGAGCTCGGGATCCCCCTCGACTTCATCCCAGCACTATTCAAGATCATCCAAACTATCTCCGTGCCGGAACTGAACCTCACCGAGGAAGAGGAGGTCGCCGAGGATCAGGTGTGAACTCCCCCTACCATGGAGCAGATGCAGGAGGTTTGCGGGGATGCCATGGTCAACATTGGTGAGTTCGACACCAGTGGGTGCACCGGCAACATCACTGTCCTGCCCCAGCTCTCCCCACAAGGTCGCCAAGTCTCCGCAGAGGTTCCCGCTCCTGAGGCTCCCGCCACTCCTGAGACTTAGCATTTTTCTTTGCTTTCTTAGATTAGCTTCTTACTTTTGATTTTTGTCAAGTTGTAGTAGCTCGCCGGGCTGTATAGCTCGCCCAGAAGAAGCTCATTTTTGCAATTCAAAGATGGTTAGCTAGCCGACCTTTGTGGCTAGCACAGCTTCTCATACTTGGAAAATTTTCAAGTGTCTTTTTGACTTGAAAGTTTCCCAAGTACTTTTGGAATGAAACCTGATTCTTTTGATCCAATCTCGTCTTCACTTACATTTTTACGCTTACGTTATAATTTCAATTAGCTCGTTTATATATTTTTCGAGTACTCAACTGTTCGTCTTACTCTACTTTTGAGATGCGAATCGTTTGTTTTACTCCACTTAGGACTACGAATTGTACCTCAATTTGTATAGTACATATTCTTCGTCTTACACTACTTAGGGTCGCGAATCGCTCATCTTAAACCACTTGGGGTAGCGAGTTGTACTTCGTTTAATTCACTTTGGGTGATTGGGTTTCATGAACCTTGCCTTAGACGTTTTAACCATCTTTTTTGTGAATTTTTCTAACTTATGGCAGTAGGTGCTTAGTGGTCCTTTAAAAAGGATACCTTCGCTGACCTGAGGCACTTTGGCCTTTGTCTTTGAGCTTTTAGATTATAACGTTCGGGGCCTTGGCCCTTGCGTATTTACGAAGCTTCGAACAGTTGGATATCTCGCGAACCTTCGAATGGTTGGAATATTTTGCGAACCTTTGAACGATTGGAATATTTTGCGAACCTTCGAATGGTTGGAATACTTTGCGAGCCTTCGAATAGTTGGATAATTTTTCAAGAAAAACTTCTAACTTCTTATAGCAACGTAATTTACATCGGTTGCTATCAACATTTCTGATGCGAACCTTCCACTAGTCTATTACAAAATCTCGATCTATTGATAAAACTTATTTAAATGTGCTGCGCTCCAAGTGTACGATGAGGCTTTCCCCTCGGTGTCCTCGAGGTCATATGTGTTGTTTGCCCAGGCAGCGGTAACCCGGAATGGTCCTTCCCAATTCGATCCAAATACACCCGGTGGGGCCATCAATTTCTTCTTTAGTACTAGATCCCCAACTTTGAACCTTCAGTCGCGGACTTGGGAATTGTAGTACTTCTCCGCTCTACGCTTGTAGGTGGTATTTTCATTTCCGACGAAGCTCTGGTCTCTTCGATCAGATCTTTTTCGACTGCCAAGGCTTCGTCGTTCTTTTCTTCGTCAAACCCTACCACCTTCCAAGTCTTATTTTGGATTTCCACCGGTACTACTGCCTCAGTCCCGAAGGCTAAAGCAAACGGCGTCTCTCCGGTACTTGCTCGGTATGATGTTCTGTAAGACCACAAGACGTCCGGGAGTTTGTCTGCCCAGCTTCCTTTCTTGTCAACGAGGTGGATCTTCAATATGTGCTTCAGAATTTTGTTGACCGCCTTGACTTGGCCGTTTGACTGTGGATGGTACGGAGTTGAGTAGTGTTTCTTGATGTTCCATGAACTACAAAAATCTCTCAACTTTTGGCCGTCAAACTTCCTTCCATTGTCCGTGATGATCGATTGCGGAAGTCCGAATCGGCAGATCAGGTTCTTCCATATAAAACCGATCATTCTTTCTTGTGTTATTGTCGTGAGAGCTTCGGCTTCAGCCCACTTGGTGTAATAGTCTACTGCTACAACAACAAACTTCACATCGCCTTTGCCAGGTGGGAATGGGCCGATCAAGTCGATACCCCATTTTGCAAAAGGACATGGGCTGAAAACCGACTTTAGTTGGTTGGCTGGGGAGTGGATATTAGGTGCGAAAAATTGACACTTTCGGCACTTACTTGCGAAGCTAATGGCATCTTTGCGAAGAGTGGGCCAATAGTACCCCTGTTTGATTGTCTTGTATGCCAAAGCTTGCCCCCCAGCATGACTTCCGCAAATCCCTTCGTGAATTTCTTCTAACACTTCGAACCCTTGCTTCTTAGATAAGCATTTGAGTAGGGGTAGAGAGAATCCACGTTTGTAGAGCTGGCCATCCACCAACGTATATCTGGTAGCTTATTTCACTAGCCGACTAGCTTCCCATGTGTCCTCGGGGGTTGTTCCATCCTTTAAGTATTTCACTAGCCGACTATCTTCATTGCTTTCTTGCCCCCCACTCGAGGTCTGATTTACTTTGTAATCGGAAGTTGAGGAGTTCTTCAGTTTGGTGACTACAACCTCCGTGACCTCGGCCTCGCCGTTACTGGTAGCTAGTCGGGCTAGGGCATCTGCTTGCGTGTTTTCTAGCCGCAGTATCTGATTGATGTAAACCTGCGTAAACATCGAGATCAGATGCGCCACTATCTTCTGGTAGGTCATCATCTGATGATCCTTCGCTTCGTACTCTCCCCGGACTTGGGATATTATTAGCTGGGAATCTCCGAAAACTTGAAGATTGGTTGCCCCCACAACTCATGATAACCTAAGTCCGGCTATCAAAGCTTCGTACTCCGCTTCGTTATTGGTTGCTCGAAAGTCAAAACGGATCGCGGAGGTGAAGACTTGTCTATCTGGGCTGATCAAAACTACCCCGGCGCCTGCTGCTGTGCTAGTTGATGATCCGTCTACGTAGAGGTGCCAAGGAGCTATACGTCCCCTCGTCGGATCTTGTGGGAAAGTCAGCTTGATGATAAAATTGGCGAGCGCTTGTCCCTTGATCGCTGTTCGGGGAGCGTAGGTTATCCCGTATTGGCTGACCTCTAGTGACCATTTCAACAGACATCCGTCGGTGTCTGGGCGCTGCAATATTTGACGTAGTGGGAACGTCGTCATCACCTCTACCGGGTGGTCGAAGAAGTAGGGCCTCAATTTTCTAACACTCATCACTAGTGCGTAGGCTAGCTTCTCTGTTGGGGTGTACCGCAACTCAGCTTCGTGTAAGACTTGACTTACGTAGTACACTGGTAGGTGTGTTTTCGCCTCTTCTCGGACCAGGACGGAACTGATGGCCACCTCCGTCGCGGCGAGGTACAGGTACAGCTTCTCACCAGATACTGGCTTTGATAGGACCTTCGTATCTGCCAGGTATGCTTTAATGTCTTCAAAGGCTCATTGACATTCACTCGTCCATACAAAGTGGTTTTTGAGGTGTAATTTGTTGGCTTTGGCTGCCTCTTTGTACCTTCGTGTGTTTGCCTTAATTGCCTCAAAAAATGGGCGATTTCAATCACCAGACCTGGAGATGAACCTGTTCAGGGCATCCATACATCCGGTCAATCTTTGGATTATCTACACAGAATCGGGTGTGCCCATCTCGATTATGCATTGGACCTGCGTCGGGTTGACCTCTATCCCACGTTGGCACACCAGATGCCCCAGGAACTTCCCCGAATGTACTCCGAAGCTAGTCTTCTTGGGGTTTAGCTTCATGTTGTAGTGGCGTAGTATGTCGAAGGTTTGCTTTAGGTGGTCGAGGTGATCCTCCTTTCGCAAACTCTTGACAACTATGTCATCTACGTACACCTCCATGGATTCGCTGATGTGTTGGTCGAAAATTTTATTCACCAACCTTTGGTAGGTTGCTCCGGCGTTGATGAGTCCGAACGGCATCCTTTCCCAGCAATACATGTTTTTGTTGGTGTAGAACGACGTATGTTCCTGGTCATCTGGGTGTAGTGCTATTTGGTGATAACCCGCGAAAGCGTCCATGAACGTCATCATCTCATGGCCGGCGGTGCTATCCACAAGCTGATCGATGTGGGGTAGAGGGAAGTTATCCTTTGGGCACGCCTTGTTTATGTCTGTGAAATCGATGCATAGTCTCCACATTCCATTGTGTTTCTTCACTAGGACGGGGTTTGCGACCCACTGCGGACACAAGGCTTTCTTGATCAGCTTGTTGTCCAACAACTTCCCAACTTCGGTGGTCAGGGCTGCGAATTTGTTCGGTCCATATTTCCTTCGCTTCTAGCGGACGGGCCTCCTTGTCGGATCTATGTTGAGTCGGTGACAAGCATGCTCCAACGGGATTCCCATCATGTCTTCATGGGACCAGGAAAACACGTCCAGGTTGGACATTAGAAACAGCTCCATCCTCGACCGGTACGGTTCTGGCAACTCGGAACCTATGAAGAGTTCCAAGTCCCTTTCCGGGTCTACCGGGAGTGCCGTCAATTCCTCCATGGGAGTGGCTTTCCTCTTCTGACTTTTCCACCTCGGATCGCTGATGAACTCATCCCACTCTTCTTGTGGCATCTGCGCAGGTTCGTGACCTAGGCGTGGTTCGAGATCATCAGCTTGGTTTTCAACTCGGACAAGTTCCTCAACTGTCAGTACCTCCGGGGGTTCGTCAGTTTGGAGAGGTTCTGTAACTTGGGGAGTTGGATCAATGTCCATTGGCACTGGTTCTCGACCTCCCGCAGGTTCTCCATCTTGGACCCTGCTAACCACTTCCATGGGCGCAGGTTGCTGATCTTGCACCGGTTTCTGCATTTGGTTGTTTGGGGTTTCTTTCACCCCCTCCATCGGTGCCGGTTCTGTATCTTGCGTAGGTTCTGAGACTTGGTCAACCTCCGGAAGGTCACCTACCTCTATCATCTCGGTTTCTGTTGAGATGATGTCTAGGATGTTTGGCTCATCTGCCGGGATTTGCACATCCTCCTCGAGAATTTGAACCTGCGTTACAGATTTCTTGACCTGGTCGTCTTTGATTTGGAGCAATCACTCACGGGCCTTTTTCTGGTCGCCCTTTAAGGTTCCGACACCTTTCGGAGTTGGGAATTTTATACAGTAGTAGTAGGTCGAACACGCCACTTTGAATTCATTGAAAAAGAGGCGGCCAAGGAACCCGTTGTAGGAGGACTGCTGGTCGACAACAAGGAAATCTATTAGCCTAGTCATTCTCCGCTCCGGGTCCTCGGCCGATACAAGTTGGACGCTCAACCTAATAGTACCTAGGGGGACGGTTACAGCTTATCCGAACCCCACTATCCTAGCATTGCTAGGTTCTATATATGACTCAAAATCACCTAAGGCATCTAAGGTGGATTTGAAGAGAATGTTGGTGAAAGCGCCGGTGTCCACTAGTAGCCTGTGAACTCGGACGTTCATGATGTTGGCGTTTATCACCAATGAGTCGTTGTGGGATGTCAGGATCCCGTCCAAGTCCGCCGAGGAGAATGTTAGCACATTAGTGGGTTGTGCGGCGGGCTTGGAGCTGGAGCTGCCTTCCTGAACCTGGTTTATGGCCCAGACTTCGGCCTTCCTTTATCTTTTGGAGATGGAGGATCTCCCGTCTTGGAGACCTCCGGCAGCTCCAATTTCCTCTTCGAGAACCAAGAGTTCTCGAGTGGGCTCCAGGTTTTGTTAAGGTTGGGGAGGTGCCATTCGCCTATTTTGGGGGCCACGTTGGCCTGCTTTCTCTTCTTCATGCTCGGAGGTCTCCCTCCTCTCGAACCTGGGCCTCTTTGTCGGTGCCTTCTTCACGAAGTCGGCCAGCTTTCCATCCTCGTAAAATTTCCAAAGTTGTTTGAGGAGGTCTCGGCACTCGCTGGTGAAGTGGCCGATTGACTGGTGATAGGCACAGTACTTGTTGGGATTGAGCTTCGCGCAGTCCTGGCGGATCCTCCTCGGCTCTTCCAACAAGGCCTTGTCTTTGACCGCCGTAAAGATATGGTCGACGGAGAGAGTGAGGACCTGGTTGAGCTTCTCCTTGAACTCGTCCCCGTCACCAAAAGCTTTCAAGTTCCGGGGAGCCTTGTATGTGCCCCCGGACTTTTTCCCGTAGGGCCTTTTCTCCTCGGAGGTACCGACCTCTTTCAGGAGAGCCTCCTGCATGGTAACGAACACCCCAGCTTTGTGCCGAAATTCGGTGTAGGTGTTCGGGCATGCCAGGTGCATTTCCTTCCAGAGCTCGGTGTCCTTCCTTAGTCCGGCCATCACTACGACGATCTTAGTGTCCTCGCTTACCGGCTCGCCCTCCAGCAGTATCTTATCGAACCTCTCTAGGTACAGCTGGTCGGTTTCGCCCTCACCTTGGTGGATGTTGGCGAGCCGGTACTTCTGGGTAAGGTAGGACCCAAACCCGGAGAAGTGGGCCAAGAACTCCCGCGAGAGTTGGCCGAATGAGTGGATTGACCCCAGGGCGAGTGATGAGAACTAGCGGTGAGCTCGGTCCCCAAGGGTCAGCGGGAAGTTCCGGCACTGAGTGGAATCAGTGGCACCCACCGAAATCATGAAGTCCGCATACTTGGCCAGGTGGACCTTCGGGTCAGATTCACCCTCGTATGCTGACATCACCGGGAACTGGACTTTTTTCTAGACCGGTGCTCGGAGGATGGCGGGTGCCAATGGAGACGTAGGGAGAGTGGTGGCGTCAGGTCCACCGGATTTGGCTGGTACCTGCGCTTGTAGCATTTCGATGACCTTTCTCAGCGAGGTCAGCTTGTCGTTGTGGGTCACCTCCGATGGAGGTTGTTCGAAGGTCGTGCGCCTCGTGGACGCACGCCCTCGAGGTGCCTCACTCTTGGGTGACCCCTCCGTGACGGGTCGAAATTGGAGCCCTCTATTGGGGCCCAATCTATCAGCTGCGGGTCTCCTCAGTCGATCATGGGCGGACCTACGAGGCTATAGGTCTGACTCTTCCCTTTGTGATGTAGCCAGGGCCGCCTTTCGTTCATTTTCTTCGCACCTCGGCCCCAACCTTCCTTGGAGGACCTCTTTCCTCAGCGATTGGTGGGTGGTGGACGCTTCGGTATAGGCCGAAGCTCGCCCAGTATGCGGAGCTGGCTCCTCCACCACCTTGGCTTTCCCGGCTCGCTCCCTGTGCTGGCGAGCTTGGGCGGAGCTCACTTTCTGCTCGGTGTGGAGGTCGTTATACTGACCCCGGGTCTGAGTGCCCTGGGTCGGCCTGGTTTGCACCCTGGCCTCAGTCACTGGAGCTCGCCGAGGTACTAGGGCGAGCTCGTGGAGCTGTCTTTGTTGCAACCTCTGTAGGGTTGCAATTGTGTGTTGGAGCTCGTCGGGGTTGTTGGCGAGGTCCCTCAGAGCGGGGTTTAGCTCCTCTTGAGTCACCGAAACCTGCTGGGGAGCTCGGCGTGAGGTTTCCCCCTCGGCCTGGACCTGGTCGCCCCCCTTCCACCTCCTGGTATTTGCCGAGGTTTGCTCCTTAGGCATTCTGGGGTTTCGCTGGGGGAAGGTCGCCGAGGTCCTTGACTTCCAGCCATGGTGGATTTGCTAGGGTTTTGGTCTAGGTTTACGTGTAACGAATTATCCAAAATCTGGTTTATCCGTGTACACGCGTGCGTTTGAAAACCTTTTCGTGCAGAATTTATGGGTCACGGAAATCTGAGTTTTTACCCAAAAATCTGGGTTTTTGTTCAAAGAGTGAAAATATGTGTGTATCTTCAAGTGTTCTTGAACTTTGGTCAAGAACACCTTCAAATCTTCAAATCTTTAAACAACTCTCACTATTTGCTCTCAAATTTTTTGGATTAAGCGCCCTCCTTCTAGCGCCAAATTGTTGATTGAATTTACTAATGGTGTTTGTTATGTGGCTATTATAATGTGTTAATCCTATCAAACAATAATCCAAGAATTTGTTCTTGGATGGATAATATAGAGAGAGAAAGTGGAGACTTTAGAGAGAGAAAGTATAAGTGTATTATGATTAAGTTATTGTAATAGTACAAGAGAGACTTTATTTATAGGTGTGCAAATGTGGGGTGGCACATTGTGAGCCTATTGGGCTCTCCGTGTTGACGAGGGTTCTTGACCCTCGTCTTGGCCCCTCACAATGCTTCCTTTACACTGCTTCTCCTACTACACATCTATCTGGTCTATATATACATGTCGTCAATGCACTGGTCTTGGGCGAGCTCCACAAATGAGTTACTAGGCCTTGTGCTATTCCGGAACAATGTGGGGGTCTGCTCTGACCTGGTCCCTCTGATCGTGGGCGAGCTACCCCTCTACGGGCGAGCTCCTCTGCGAGCTTCTCTCCCCTCATGCTTAGTTGGTTGTCGAGCCAGGTTTCTCAGGGGCTCGGGCGAGCTCCCTTCTTACCTCACCGACCTTCCCTGTGTTAACCTCGGCCCAAGTCGATGACGAAGCTCCCATATACGCTGGCGACCTATTAGCCTTTGGGATAATTCTGTGATTATCCTCGGATAGTTCACCTATCAACAGGGTTGTTGTCCTTCATTCAGTTGAGTTGTGGTTCTTACGACTTTGTAGGATGTGTCTTCTCACCTGCCCCAAGTAGTTAGGTTTGCCTGGGAGTCCTAGCATTATTCTATGTGGTGCTGGTCTGGCATCATGGGCGTTCAACATAACTTGCACCTTGGCGAGCATGGGGCGAGCTCCATGGGTGAGCCCCCATGTGCGGACATCATAGGTGGGCACCATGGGCGAGTATGGGGGCGAGCACTATGGGTGAGCCCCCATGTGCGGACATCACAGGTGAGCGCTCATGGGTAGGCACGATGGGCAAGCATGGGGGCGAGCACCATGGGTGAGCCCTCATGTGCGGACATCGTAGGTGAGCGCCCATTGGTAGGCACCATGGGCGAGCAGATGGACGAGCAGTGTGTAACTCCAGACTTATGCTCCTCTTTTCTTAGCTAAGGGTGTGGCGAGCAGGGTGGCGAACAGATAGCGTGCATTCTTATCCTACCTGGTAGGCTCGTCAATCCTACTTACCTGGTCTCTACTCCTTGCCCTCTGGGTTTAGAGAGGTGGCAAGCAACAGGGCGAGCAAAGTAGCGAGCAGTTTTAACTTGGTCATGTTGGCAAGACTTAGCCCTCATTTGCTCGTCCCTCCTCTCATAATGGTGAGTCTTCTCTTGGTCCCTCAATTAAGGGTTATTGATTATTCCTTAATTGTTAGTGAGGATTCTTTTATCAACAATTGCGTTCTAATTTTGGTTCATACATTTTTATTTTTATCTATAAATTTATCATTCACCTATTTTTTGCGAATGTGTATATGGTGCATTTATTCAACAATCTTTACATTGAAAATATAGACTAATTATACTAATATTAAAAAAATGTCAGTTGATTATATTAAAAATTTTACACTATTATTGATTTTTAATATAAACTTTTTAATATAATCAACCTAAAAATTTGAGTGTAATTAGCCACACTTTTCAATTTAAACAGTCTAAACTGTTGAGTGAGTGTATCATGCACCAGATGTACATGAGACTTACTCTTATTTTTGTACTCATATATTCTCTTCTCACTATCACATTACTTATACAATATTTTATTTTTAGGCCAATTACGAAATGGTACAAAAATAAGCACTATTTTCAGATTGATACAATATGCCAAAAAATAAATCTATTATTCAACTTATATTTACACTATTATAAAAATTTTGTATCTATTTAAAAATAGTGTATTATTTTAGTATCAAGTTGTGATTATTAATATTATATTTTATTATTATTTTTAATACTTGTGCCAAAAGTATGAGAAATATAAGTCCGGAATGGAGGGAGTAGTATTTTTTTCAACGCTTTCAGTTCTAAGAGAATTACCGTTATAGACTTAAAAAATATTTATTTTATAATTTTTGGTCCTAAAAGAAGCAAGAAAACTGTAGAAAACGATTCGATCTTAAAATTAATTATTCAGGAATTGAAAATAACAGAAAATAGATCAATTAAAACTTCTATAAAAAAAATCTATAGAAAGAAAATGGAAAAAATAATTAAGAATTGAACTAAAATAGAAAATTCATGCGTTGGGTCGTTTGATGACCTAGATAAGATAAAAGAATTTTGAGCATGGAATATCCTGGCGCAGCGCTTGAAAAATATTCCCTCATGTCACTTCGATCATAGTAGATAAATATTGTCATCCAATAAATTATACTCCCTGTCTTCAAATTTAATTAGATTGTTAAAATAAAAATAGAACAAATTTTAATAAAAAAATATTTATTAGTATTAGATATAAAATTAAGAATATATTAGTACTTTCAATATTATAAAAATATATTATTTAAAAGTGCATTAACAAATATAGTAACATAAAATATAAATAAAAAATATTTATAAGAAATTGGTTTAGAGGATATAGCTGATTACTTTATTTTCATTTTAATGATTGAGAAAAATACTCCACTGTCCATCAATTTATTGCTCACTTTCCTTTTTTGTTTGTCCACAAAACTTTTTCTCATTTCTTTAACAATAAAATTTTGGGCTCCATAATACTCTTTTTTTCCCCTTATTTTATCTATCATTTCAATATAATACTTCCTCCATTTCAAAATATATGTCATTTTAGCATTTAGCACACATAGTATTATTTTAACCAATAGCAATGCATTGAGAAATGTTTAACTGAAGTTGATTGAGTGTTTTAGGGAAAAAAAAACTAAAATGACATATATTATGACAAAAATATAAAAAGCTAAAGTGGCATACATTTTGAAATGAAGAGAGTACTATTTTTCGTTAAATTTCGTGCCCACAAAAAAATGGAGAAAAGATTCATGGACGGAGGAAGTATCATTTTATAAATTTTTGAGCAATTTAAAAGGAATATTGATCAAGATGGAGCTAGTAACAAGTGAGAGTTGATGATGTGTATATATAGTCGTATTTTCATATAATTAATTTTAAAACAAAGAGACGCTTATTTGAACTATTTGATTTGATAACTGCACTTTATACCCATAAAATGTGTATACTATATTTTAGTTTTTCCCCAATTTCTTATAAAAAAAAATTGTGACGTACATAATAAATTTTATACTCTATAATTAAATAAAATATTTTCATAATATTTACTTTATTTTAAAATATTTTTATTTATTAATTCATAAATTAATAAGTTTTTATTTTTTAAAAGTAAAATAGATAGAAGAATAATAAAATAGAAAGAAAAAAATTCTATTAGTATCGAAAATAGTGATCAGCTGCATTAGCAGTGGAAGACGCCCACGTAGAACCAGATTGTGATTGACAACCCAACATAAAAAAACAAGTAATCTTTCTGTTTTAACTTTTAAGGAAATTTATATTTTTAAAAATATATTATTTAAAAATTAAAATAATAGTATTTGGATAAATATGTGTAAAAAATTTATAACTATGTACATATTTTTTTTCTATTATGTATAAATTAATATGAGACGTAAAAAAATTATACAAATTTTTATACGATGGGTATTATGAAATTGTTTTTCTTGTTAATAATAAAGAAAATGAGATGATTATAAGGGGCGTTTGGTAAAAAAATTCTTTAATGATAATGTAAATGAAATATACATAGTAATTATTATTTGTAATGAGAATAAATGAAGTACATAACATTATTTTTTTGTAATCATTGCCCTCTAAAAACAATTTGTTATTAGAGGATTTTATTTTCTCGTTAACCATTTAGAGGATTTTATTTTCTGAATGTTATTCTTCATAACTGCAAACAATTACGAAGCTTACAAATTTATGATGATTCATGTATTATTCTTTTAGTTCATCGCTTATAAATAAAATCACATCTAGAAATTAAAAGTGCTATTAAGTGATTTTTTTAGTAAAATAAAAAATCAGAAATATTTTAAAATTAAGTGATTTTAGAAAATAATCAAGAGAATTATGTTTGCAAAAGAAGTATTTTTAAAAAGGGTATTAAATTATTATTTTCTTGGGGAATGTATAGAAGTATTTAAGTGGAAGTTAGAAGTTAAGGGCCTATTTTGAAACTCTACAAAAATTGTTGTTTGACCAAAATTAACAATAAGCACTTAAAATAATAGTTGAAAACATATTTTAAAAACTTTTTTTAAAAAAATAAAGCACTTCAACTTTTTATTTAGAGTTTGCAAATATGCACTAAGTCTCTTGTGCATTAGGTGCATCGTGCATTTTAAATGCATTTTTAAAAGTTATATTATTTATTACTAGAAATTCATACTTATTATTATTAAAAAGTTACGCTATTAAAAATAAACTTCTCACTAATAATCTGTAATTTTTCAATAATATTTTGTGTAATCTTTTTAAAATGCACTTGGGTTGTACAATGCACTTGTTGTACAAGACTAAGGGTTCATTTGGTTCGTAAGATAAAAATATCTATCCGTCAAAATCATGCATGTTTTTGACGGATAGATATTTTTATCTAACGAACCAAACATACCCTAAGGCTAAAAGAAAATTCAAATCTAGATTCGGTTTTAAGGATGAAGACAAGTGTATAATGCCCAAAATCACTGCGCGGTATTGAGGAGTTAAATTTATAAGATATTTGGTTAAATTTATTTTAAGTACTTTATAAATTCAATCATCTTATAAAATATTATTTTTAAATAATTTATATTTAATCAAGTCGTGATGTAAAATATATAGTTTTTTGATAATTTAATATAAAAAAATTAATTTAATTTTAATATAAAAGAAACATTTTTTTACTTTTTTAAGTTGAGATGAAATGGAAGGAGAGGGGTGGTGGGCTTGGGGTGATGGGAGGGTAAGGATATATAGGAGGAAAATAAGTTTGAATAGCTTAATTTTTATTCATTTTATTAGTTTTAATGAATTTATTTAAAATGTTATAAAATATCAAATATTTTATTTGACAAAATAATTTGAAAGTGCTCGTAAGCTCATAAATAGTTTATAAATTATTTTAAAGAGCTTGTTTGCGAGCCAAACACCCTCATATCTTAACTTTAATTCTTTTTATAGGGGTGTG
This sequence comes from Prunella vulgaris, assembly GCA_026898435.1. Taxonomy (NCBI): domain Eukaryota; kingdom Viridiplantae; phylum Streptophyta; class Magnoliopsida; order Lamiales; family Lamiaceae; genus Prunella; species Prunella vulgaris. The sequence continues at coordinate 204,478 of JAPKLY010000242.1, read as the reverse complement.
CAAAATACCGAAATAAATCAAAACTGAAGCAAGTGGATGAAATTCTATTCGATTTGGTTTGGTTTTTAATGCTAAAATTAAGTGTTCGATTTTAAAAATTCAATTTACTAAGTTCAATTTGATTTTAACACCTTAAAATTGAATAAACCAAATTAAATATTCAAAATATTAAGATATATAATATATTATTGTATTATAATATATGTAAAAATTAAAATAATATATTATTAAAAAGTGATTTTTGTGTGAATTTGGGCACTTGAAATTTAAAATCTAATTTGACACATTTTTAATTTATTTATTTTACAAATAAAAAGTAGTGAAAGGATTTCAGAGTCCCACCCTATATAAGAAGCAGAACACACATTACCGGTCCGCATAAGAAATTAACAATTTGCTTTGGGGTGAATCACAGGGAGATGGGCCCGGGGTGGCATAAATTCAAGGGGCTGGTTTCAAATTCTTTCCTGATAATGTGAATAATTTTTTTTTTTTTATATATATATATTGAACGAGTGTTTATGTTTATGATAATTACATTATTAAGGGCTCATTTGGTTCGTAAGATAAAAATATCTATCCGTAAAAAACATGCATATTTTCGAAGGATAGATACGTTTATCTTACGAACCAAATGAGCCCTGTGTTTGTTCTAATTATGAAAAAATTAATAAAATAATTATTGACGGTAGTATGGAGGATTTATTGAAGATGATAATTATAAGATTAGAAAAGAATAGTTAAATTAGAGTGATGATTACTTTATTTAGAAGGAAATGAATATTGTGTATAACATTATCTACTATAATTATATATATATATATATATTCTCAACCAAATATGGTGGGTTGCTCAAATCAATTATCATACCATTGATCATACTCTTCAAGTTCCTCAACCAAGTCCCTCGATTTGCAGATAAACTCCTTGAAATTTTCTCATCCATTTCTGCTATGAATGATGTAGTAAGTTCGCTAACGCCTTCCCTGATGGGAGAGGGGATAAGAGTTGAACATAATCTCTCCTATCATTCGAAATAATTTCTCCTCTCAATCAAATTTTATTGTTAATTGTCCGAGAACAAGTCAATAATACCTTAATAACAATCTATGATAAACGGATTCTTTTAAAAATGTTATAATGCAATATAGGATTCGTATCCGCACCCTAAATGGGGTAAAATTCTTGAATTCTCGTGTCGAATTCTCCACGTGGCGAATCCATCTGCCACATGGCGAATTCAGCTAACGGATTCTCGAATCCATTGCACGAATCTTATTTATAAGCATTAAATATATTATTTAAATTGAATTTTATTATTTCGTATAATTTAAATTGATAGTGTGACTCTCGTTTTAGATTGAATTTACTACTATGATTTATGTATTGAACTAATGTAATCCGAATTGATATTTTTTTTACATAATTATATTATATTATTGAATATACTCAAATTTTAGGTGATAAAAAATATAAATGATTTATAAAAAAATTATAAAAAATATATTTTTTAGATATTATATATAATAAAATATAAATAAATAGGTGTGTCCTTAACGAATCGCACCCTAATTTTTTAAAAAACTCTTATCCCCGAACTCGTATCGTATCCACACTCGTGCAACATAGATAACAATTCATTAATGCCTCGTGAACAACTTATTAAATTATCATAAATAAGTCAGTAATATATAAAATTAACTCAATAATACCCCTAATAGTAATCAGTAGTACCCCAATTGCAAAAAAAACAAAAAAAACACACACACACACATAGTTCGACATGTTACTGTACATTTAAAAAAAACAGTAGTAAAGTTAAAATTGAGCTATTTAAGACACGGTATGCACTCAAGTACACACAAGAAATTGTGATTATATAAATGAGTGACTTACATATAGGTTCAAAAAAATCACTATATTTACAAATATGTGCTTGTGCAGAAAAAAAATGTACTTCTGTGCAGAAAAAAAAAGTGCTTCTGTACAAATATTTTGAACCTATTTGTAAATATAGTGACTTTCTTGAACCTATATGTAAATTATCCTATATAAATTATAACACATGTAAAATATTATTAAAATTAGAATAAAAAATTAATTGTCTAATCAATCAGGATTTAATACATGTTTTCACTTTAATAGTTTTGACTGTAATTTTTTTTTCTTTAATTGCATATTTTGTAGTGATGGCTTGGGATTAAGTGGTGAATCCGTGATTGCAAATATGAACTTCATTAAATACATTATTTTAAATTAGTGTAATAGACTTTAAATTAATGTTGGATGATTGTAATGAACTTTAAATATGTGTTTGGTATTTTTATTGAATTATTACTAAGTGATTAGGTGTTGTCATGCTTTGTGAAAATAATATTTAGTGAATTTTGTTTCTTTTTCAATCTCTATTTAATGTTTTTGTTATATTTTAGTGATCATATACTTCTTTCATTACAAATAATAATTCTCATAATTAAAATAGCTGAACCGAATTATATATTCGGTTCAGTTAAATTCGTTTCTTATGTTATAATTTGATTTAGTTTTAATTTTGAAACTTATAATTTTGATTTATTCGATTTAAAAACATATCAAAAGTAAAAAATGATCTAATGCACAACACTACTCTTTATCTAAATCTAGTCAATTATAATCATAAGGAATAAAAAATATATGAAATGAAAGTTATACTTTTCAAATAGTCGAACTATTATAATTCTTTTAATTTTTAGAAATCAAGGTTATAGTAGTGTCATTCCAAACACACACTATAACTTTAATTATTATTACTTACATCTCAAACGTGCAGATCAAACACTCCCTTGCTTTATTACATTCTACTACCTCCATCCCCCAAAAATTTGCAATACTTTTGGGGGCACGACTTTTAAGAAAAAGTGTAATGAGTAGAATTGTATGATGAACATTGTGAGGTAAAAATTTTAAAGGTGGAAATTTAAAGAAGGGAAAATGCATCTTTTTGTCCTTTAATTTTGATTGACTTTGATTTCCGTCCTCTTAACTTTGGACTTTTGAATTTCGTCCTATAACTTACGAAAATATATGTTTTTTGTCCTGTTATCTGTTATTATAGGTCACCTATCCTGTAGCAGGTTATTTTTTATTTTTAAATCACTTAATTAGTGATGTGACAGCTCATAAACACATGAAGGGGGACCACAACCAATATTTGTAATTAATGATCATTGAAATATTAAAATGGAAATGAAATAAATTTAAAATGTTAAAAACCCGGTTTAATTTTAAAAATATCAAAATAAATTTCTTAGAAAACATAAAATACCATTATAACTTTAATTATTTATATAATTTTTTTCCAAATTCAAGAAATTTAAATAAATAAATTCAAAAGTTTGAATTCAAAAAAGTCTAACAATAAATAATTATAGACATATTATTTTGAAAATTGATTTATAGAATTAAAAAATCCAACTATATATTAAATTAAATTAAACAATATCAATTAATCGGAATTTTTGTATTTTAATTTTGAAATGAGGATCCTCGATTTCTTCCGGTATTTTACTCAATTGATCTCTTTGATTTGATTAATTTCTGATTTTTTATATATTACTTAATAATTTAATATAAAAATTTAAGATACTAAAGGCATTCGGCCGGCTTCAACAATAGATTTTAATTAACTAATAAAAAATTATATGAATATTTCACTAATATTTTATACTAATTAGTTTTTATTTTCTTAATATTTTAATTTTTTTATTTAATTAATATTGTTTAATTTAATTTAATATATATTTGTGCTTTTAAATTCTATAAATCAATTTTCAAAATAATATGTCTATAATTATTTGTTGTTAGACTTTTTCAAATTCAAACTTTTGAATAATTTATTTATTTTTAATTTCTTGAATTTGTAAAAAAATTGTATGAATATTTAAAGTAATAATAGTATTTTATATTTTTTAAGAAATTTCGTTTTATATTTTTAAAATTGGTTTTTTTATCCTTTTAATTTTATTTCATTTCCATTTTAATATTTCAATTATCATTAATTGCAAATATAGGTTTTTGTTCCCCTCCATATGTTTATGAGCTGCTACATCACTAATTAAGTGATTTAAAAAAGAAAATAACTTGCTACATGATAAGTGACCTATAATAACAGGTAACAGGATAAAAAACATAATTTTTCGTAAGTTATAGGACGAAATTCAAAAGTCCAAAGTTAGCAGGACGAAAATCAAAGTCAATCAAAGTTAAAGGACAAAAAAATATATTTTCTCTTTAAAGAAATATTTCTATTTTGGGAGTGTGCAAATTTTTGTGGGACAAACTAAAAAAAATATGCAAATTTTTGTGGGACGGAGGTAGTATTAGTTTTAACTCAGCCAATTAATTACAAGTAAATATGTTAATATGATTGATTGTGGGCGAGGGGGCCGGGTGACAGCCATATGACGTTCCATTTTTCGGCCATCTTCTTTTGTCGGCTGGCTATTTAATTACATTCATTCACCTATTCATTTTTTCTCCTCAATTTGGAGGATTGGGGGAACTACACGACACTCTTTCCTTTCTTAAGATTTACTACTATTTACCTACTAAGACTAATTTGGTTAGTGAAATAAAAGTATTTATCCGTTAAAAATATGTATGTTTTTTACAGACAGATACTTTTATCTTACGAACTAAATGAACCCTTATTGTCATAAATTACTTATAAATACGTACGTATTTGATTTTTTTTTCCAAATTTATTATTTAATAATTATATTAAATGCCATTTGATTTGAATATTTTTGGAGTTAATCTCGGTGTAAATTAATTTTTCTAAGCAATAATAGGAGAACAACTGCAACGGTTCGTTACAAACAGCTCTAACTATTCAGAGAATAAAATTGATATTGTTTAATAATACAATCGAATTATATGATGTATTAAATGCATATAAGATAATAGCTTTTATTTTGTAGGCTTAATTGCATATTAAATTAATATCTTTTGAAAATTTGCAGTTTAATCTAAACTTTTAGATATTGGCAAAATAAATCACCACCTTCATATTTTTTTTGCAAATCAAACTTCGGACAGTTTGCCCCTTGCCCGATGTTGATGTGTACAAATAATTATATAATTATTATCCTAGTAAACATCCACATCATTAAATACTAATAAATATAATAAAGTTTTTTAAAAATACATAATTAATTAAATAAATACTATAAAAACTTCTAAATAAATATTCATTTTAATTTTGAAATGAAAATATTTTATTATATTTTAAATCTAAAAATAAGTTTAAAAAATATAAATTAATTAATAAAATTAATGAATAAAATATGAAAATAAATTCAAAATTATACATATTTTCTCAAAAAAAAATAAAAATATAGTAAACTATACTAAAAAAAATTAATAAACTTTAAATTTATATAAATATTTATTCATATACATTATTTTTATATTTTTTAAAATATAAAAATTATATATATTTCTTAAAATTGTAAAATCTCTTACAAAATTCATGATTCAAAATTACATAACTATATTACTTTCTCCATCTCGAAATAGTGCTCACACTTTTTTTAATTTGTGAGGAGAAATAAAAAAAATGTGAAGAATATTTAGGGATAGATTTCAAACTTTTTTAAATTTCTCAGATTTTTTTTTTTGAAAAAGTGCAAAAATTATTCGACGAAGAAGAGTGTATAATTTAAAATATATTAAAAATTTAAGATTATATATGTGTACATTTTTTCTAAAATGTATAACTTTTAGATTTAGAGTTATTGTAGATAAATTTAAATATTTTATTTTAATTTTTTAAAATATTTCATTTGTTATTTAAAAAATACTTTTATTTTTATATTGTTAATATATATATACATAATCTACTTATTTATTTAAATATAAAAAATATGTGTGAATTTTTAAACATTAGTATAAATTTTAATTTATTTTAGAAATAATTTTAAACTTTTAAATTTTAAAAAAGATGACTATTTTTTTAAAAATTGTATGTATTTTTTTATTGTTATATTATAATATTTATAATTTCATTTATATTTTTATATATTTAATGATGTGAACGCTTATTGGGATAATGATTGTGAATTTATTTGTCCACATCATCTTTCGGGCAGAGGGCAAGTTGCCCGAAGTTTAAATTGCAAAAAAATTGAAAAAAGTGTGAGCACTATTTCGAGACGGAGAAAATAATAGTTATGTAATTTTGAATCATGAATTTTATAAGAGATTTTACAATTTTAAGAAATATATATAATTTTTATATTTTAAAAAATATAAGAATAATGCATACGAATATATATTTATATAAATTTAAAATTTATTAATTTTTTTAGTATAGTTTACTATATTTTTATTTTTTAGAGAGAATATGTATAATTTAGAATTTATTTTCATATTTTATGTTTTAATTTTATTAATTAATTTATATTTTTTAAAATAATTTTTAGGTTTAAAATATAATAAAATATTTTCATTTCAAAATTAAAATGAATATTTATTTAGAAGTTTTTATAGTATTTATTTAATCAATTATGTATTTTTAAAAAAAACTTCATTATATTTATTAGTATTTAATGATGTGGATGTTTACTAGGATAATAGTTATGTAATTATTTGTACACATCAACATTCGGGCAAGGGGCAAACTGCCTGAAGTTTGAATTGCAAAAAAATGTAAATGTGGTGATTTATTTTGCCAATATTTAAAAATTTAGATTAAACTGCAAATTTTCAAAAGGTGGTGATTTAATATGCAATTAACCCTATTTTGTATGGTTTTAATAGATAAATATGAGCAACACATGTGTAAAATATTCTATCATAATTTTTTTTATAAATGAACTAAAAATATTTAAACCGCGTCAAAGTCCGGATCCTAACTGAATCTCGAGGACCCTGAACCCTTCTTTGCGCACTCACCTGATCTAGGAAGCCATAGAGATACCTACCTACATGTCCAAGTATATATGTATATGAATATGAGAAATATTTAATTAAGTAATTCAGCAAGCTCATCTTTGCTCAACTCCTTCAGGGATCGGGAAACAGCCTCAGGTTCTGAAGTGGCTTTAAGAGCTATGCTCTTCTCCTTTTCAGGAGTCCTCCTCTCACTTACGTCTTCACTGACTTCGACTTTCTTCTTCTTATTATTGAGGTCAAATTCAAGAGCCTTTAACTCAGAGAAGAGTTGAGTAGTTGTAACGTTGGTGAGGTCCTGAGTATTTTTCAGCATAATAACTCATGTATCTCATCTTTTAGGGAGACAATTCAGGATCTTGGAGGACACCTCCTGCATGGGAATCTCTTTCTCAAGGGTTGCCAATTCATTCATCAGCTTAATGAACCGAGACTCCATCTGATCGATGGTCTCATCTTCTAGCATCCTGAAGCTCTCGAACTTCTGAATCACCATATCCCTCATATTCTCCTTGATCTTCTTAGATCCTTCGCATATTTCTGTCAAAGTATCTCAAATCTCTTCGGCGTTTTCAGATGCATGAGTCGTACTGAGTCCTCGTAGGGAACAATATGGAGGATAATGTTCTTGACAACATTAATGTTGGTCCCAAAGGCAGTTTTTTAGGGAAGAATACCTTTGAACAAATCTAGAAGGGGGGGTTGAATAGACTTGTAAGGATTCAAAAACATTTTTCAAATTATTTTGGTTAATCAGAAATACAGCAGACTACTGAGGTAGTCTAAATTTGAAAGATGTGCGCTGTGAATTGTGCGGAAACGTTTTTAATGAAAATCGGTTTTAGGTGATGTGCACAAGTTAAGAACAGAAAGAAATAAGACGAGACACAAGGGATTTATAGTGGTTCGGACCAACTGTCCTACATCCACTCTCCTCAATCCAACTTGGAGTTGAGGGTCTCTCCACTAACTTACTCACTTACTCACTTACACACTTCGAGAGTGCTACTCTCTTACAAATTGTCAATGCAACAATCGCAATTGACTTCTCACAGCTTCTACAAAGCTTTTACAAATAATAAGTATGAATGGGGTTTTTGAGTGCAAGTGATAATTCTGACAGAGTTTCGGTTAGCTTAATATGCGTGTAAATCCAATACTGAAATTATCACTGTTACTCTAATTTATAGGGTCAAATAACTAGCCATTGGAATGGACTAGAAATCTGAGATCCTATAATCTCGTATTCAATCAATCATTGTGATTGATTGAATTCTCCATCTTGATTCCCGTCAATCTTCGCGATCTACAATCAATCAAGTTTGTTCCCTTGATTGATTGATCTTCTATTCTGGGAATCCTCCTTTTATGTCGTAAGTCAACCCTTAAAATGATTCCGAAGAATTTGGGCTGAGCACAAGACCTCAGCTGGTGTACCAGTCTGCTGATACTTGGACCTCAGCTGATGTGCAAGTCTGCTGGTGTGCACCTCAGCTGGTCTTCTTGACTTCGTCTGAATATGTCTTTTATCCATGGTCCTTGTCTTGTCTGCGACGTGCTCTCAACTGATCAGCTGATCTACTGATATCAGCTGAAATGTCTCTTCTGATATCAGCTGATGTTAACTTCTCAGATGATCTGCTCTCAATACTCCAGTGTCAGTTGCTTAAAACTTTTGTCCTCTGAAATCGGCTAAGTCCTCAAGGTCTCAGCTGGTCTTCTTCTCTATGATAGCTTCGGATCTTCTAGGCAGCAAGGTAGATTCCCCCTCACTTGAACCTATCTAATCCTAACTACTCATCAGCTGACTAACATGTTCAGCTGGTCCTATTACAAACTGATTGGTTTATTATATCATCAAAACATCTAACACAGATATCCTAACAAGTTCCCCCTTTTTGATGATATCAAAACCAACTCAGCTGATCTCAACAGATAAGCATATTCAATCAAAATTAAGATCATCATAGGACAGAAAAGAAGATCTTTAAATAAGATCTTTAGACAGAATAAAAATGCAGCTGACAATAAGAAGTTGTCTGGAAACATAAAGCTTCATTACATCAAAAGAGAAAGTACAATCAGAAAGAAGTACCTAATCCTCAGCTGACTCAGCTGGACTATTACATGAGGAGAGGTCTTCTGCTGTTGAGAGGAACTTGCAACCAGTCAAGGAATCTTTTCTCTATCTCCCTCAGAGCTGGCAGAGAATTATCAGAGAGTTGTGGAAACAGTTGTGTAATCTGCAACCAATGCTTCCTGATTTCCACTCAGTCTATCTTCCCACTCTCATCAGTTGGAGTTGGAAGGTACTCTATCTCTGGCAACTCTGGCTGTACATCCAGCTTAAGCATCTCATCTGAAATAGCTTTGAAGAATCTTGGAAAGGTCTCCTTCAACCAGTTTCTGAACTCAGCATTCTTCTCTCTTTCTCCTCTGGTATCTTCTCCTCTGAGAACATAGAAGTGGATCATGGTCTTAGCCTTTATGGTTTTCCAAAGATGGACCAGCTCGTCTGACAGTTGATTGTAGAACATGTCAATTGGTCCATCAACCAGAGGCTCATTTGGATCCCTAATGTACTTTCCACTTCTAGTCTTGCTGCCTTGAGAGACTGCCTTCCCTTGCTTCTTCAGCTTCCTCTGATATCGCTTCTCAAGCTCATCATTCATTTCTCTTTCCTGCCTCTTCCTCCTCTCTTCTGGAGTCTCATTTTCAGCTAGCTGCAACTCCTTAGCCAGCTTCTCATCCAGTTCAGCATTCATAATCCTCTTCTTTTTCTCTCTTTCTTCCGCAACCACTTCTTGCCTCTGCAGGGCCTCAGCAATCTTCTGATCTCTCAGCTCCTGAGTCTTCTGGGCTGCAATCTTTCTTGTGTTGATGTAATCTTCAACATTTTCTACTCTAGTAGATAGAACACCATGATTGTCTACCAGTAGAGCTCTCAGAGAGGCCATCTCAGATTGCAGAGCAGCAATAGCAGCTGAGTTCTTCTCTTCCCCCTTTTTGATATCATCAATCATCAAGTAGAGGGTAGAGAAGTAGGAAGATTATCCACAATGGCTTTCAGGTCCTCCTGACCATTTTTGCATTCAGCAATTTGACTTTCCAACCTTTCAGAGACCAGTCTGAATCGCTCAGATTCAGCAGAGAGGGAAGCAGAAGCATCATCAGTAAATGCCCTGGCAGTCGACTTGAAATTCTGTAGAGTATTGAAAAACTCTATCCTGGTAGCATATAAGCTGTCCTCCATAGCTTCTTTCAACTTATTTCGATGATCCAGTAGAACTTGATGAACGTGTTTTTCAATCAGAGAGGGGGCAGCAGACTTGGCAGCCAACAGAGTGGCTTTGACCTCCCTGATGTGATCATCAAAATAATCTTTAAGCTGACTTAAAATTGTAGGGGTTACCTGATCAGCTGGGGTGATCTCAAAGTTTGCTGCCGGAGGGATGAACTCAGACTCAGCTATTTCTGGGCAATCCAGCGCAACCCCATCCTTAAGCAATAAAGCACGGGCAACCTTCCTCAACCCTTCAGGGGATGTCAGCTGGGATGGTGCCTTAACCTCCAAGGCATCCATCAAGATTTCTTCCCACTCAGTAAATGCAACTTCCCCCATCTCCTTTATTAGTTCCAGAAAGAAAGTAACTGGCCCTTCTCTTGCTTGTGCCCAGGCAAGACCATCAGCAAGAATGTCTTGATAGGCTGGGTATGGGTTGAGTTCTGGGATGTAAAGGGATATGTGGGCTAGGGCAGTTATGATCATCCCTCGTTCAAGAGGCCCTTTTGAACGATGGTGAGATAGGCGTGCTTGTTTGGTCATTTCTGTGGGAGAGTTGGGGGTTTCAAGATTAATGGGTTCAGGGTGAGAGGGTTTGGGAATAGCTGAAGGCTCACCAGAAGTAGCTATCTCCTCTGGTTCATTGCCAATTGGGATTTGTGAAGATGAAGGGGAAAGGTGTTGGGAAGGATCAGATAAGGGAGAAGGTGAAGCTGACCTGATGGGTGAGGCAGCTAAAGGTGTATCCACTGATGGTTCATCTTCAGAGGAATGGAGAACCTCTGTCTCAGCTACTGAAGGCTCAGTTGATTCCCTCTCTTCTGACTCTTCTTCCTCTCCATCAGAGCCAGAGGCAGAATCCTCATCCGAATCATCTTTCTCAGCTGATTCCTCCACGGCCTGCTCTTCTTCTTCATCAGAAGGCTCATCAACCAGCAGAGTAGCCCTCTCTGCTGAAGATTTCTTCTTCTTCAGACTACTCAGCATAACAGTATCATCATCTGCATCAGAATTAAAGGAGAGCTTCCTTTGAACAGAAGTGGTTTCTTTCTTGGATTTATTCTTTCTTCCCTCTCCAGCAGGCTTTGAAGCCTTCCTCTTCTGCTTCTTTCCATGACCAGCAGAAGGACCGGGGGCAGCAGCTACTGGATCAGCTTTGGAATCTGAATTAGCTGGCCCAATGACATCCAAGTTACTTCCCCTTAGAAACTTGGTGTGGTTGTACTCAACAACCCAATTTTCATCCCACTTGTGTTGGGACAGCAGATGATCCAAGATTATAGTAATCTTGGTAGCCATGGAGCACTTCGACTTGAAGCTGTAAACCTGTTGTCCACCCACTTCCTTGGCAACACATCTTTTGGACTCCTGTTCCAAGCGGAACCATAGCAGACTCACCCAGTCTGCTTGAACCCCGTCAAGAATCGTGCGGGCCACGCTCAGACAAAGTTTGGTAATGGCGTCCAAACTCCCCTGTTCTGCCAAGATGACCTTGGTCACCACATCCATAAAAAACCAGAATCGTCTCCTCAACATGGACTTCTTCAGATTCGTAGTGGTATCCCTATGACTCTTCCTGGCCATTAACTTGAAGGTATCCAAGTAGTCGGCTTCCTTGTATTTATGAGGTAGAACACCAGTGGAGGATAAGCCAAAGAGATTAGCAACCGCATCCTTGGAAATAACAACAGCTTTTCCATCAACCAAGGAGCCTATGGAGTTTGAACTGAACTGGGCCTAGAGAAGGAATTGAAAGGCGTAGAAGTTTAGGGTTTTATGGTCAGGGGGGGTCATGGAGATAAAGGTTCGGAGATTGTGATGTTGAAGAAGGTTAAGGATTTCCCGAATTTCTGAAACCCTAGTCGTGTCGTAATCGACACACATCTTAGCGTACATCTTTTCTTTGAACATCTTTTGCGTAGCTTTGGATGCTATACCTTCAACACAGAGGTTAGGTACACAGAGAATAATATGCAAGAGTAAAAAGAGAAGAAAGAATTCGGAGCAGAAAGGTTTTCTGAAAGAAGTTAAAGGGGTATATATAGGAATCGAGGAAGATGAGCAGTTTTTCCAAAATTAAAACTGATCAATTTTGATCGTAGATTTGTATTTTGCATCACACAAATCAAAGGTCCAGATTAGATGACCTTTGAGAATTTTGGAGGTGATGCTTAGGTGTCAGGGTTTCGAGAGGTTTTGACCGCCAAAAGATTCGCCTTTTTGAAAAAGGTAATGATGAAAAAACTTTTTGAGAAATTTTAGGCGGTGAGAAATTAATTACTACTGACACCTTATTTTGAAAAAGATAATAAATCCCCGAATTTTTGTAAGAGAAAAGATTTGATTGCCAATTTTCTAAAATTATTTTTAGAAATACGGGATTTATTAATTTTTGAAAAGATTTTATATCAAAAAGAAATTTTAAAAACGACATGAAGAATATAGAAATACTTATCGAGAAGCTGACGTGGCAAAGTCAGCTGATAAGAGTGATCCTCATGAAAATCTTTTCTGCTCATCTGGGTCTTTAAAGTCAGCTGACATGGACCAGCTGAAGCAAGGTGGCCTTGTCTAACTTTCATGACTTATCCCTGTATCAAGTTAGACATAACAAGATAGAGAAAAGAAAGGAAAGAGTAAGAAGACATACCAGATCAGCTGATGAGAAGATCAGCTGATTACTTCAGCAGAATAGTCCTAAGCTGGATACCAGCTAACTACCCATTTTCCCAAAAACTTTCTTTCTAAAGAACTGCACCTCCATCTATCATTCCTAACTCTGCTACTAATTCTCTGAATCTTACCTCTGCTAAAGGTTTGGTAAGCACATCTGCTCTCTGCTTCTCCGTATGAATCTTCTCCATCCTGATATCTCCCTTCTCAGCATGATCTCGAAGAAAATGATGTCTTATGTCCACATGCTTACATCTGGTATGGAGAACAGGATTCTGAGTAATGGCTATTGCACTTGTGATATCACAGAAGATGGGTATCTCTTCTGTGATCACATGGTAGTCCCTCAGCTGTTGTCTGATCCAGAGCAGCTGAGAACAGCAACTACCAGCAGCCATGTACTCTGCCTCTGTTGTGGAAGTAGCTACTGAAGTTTGTTTCTTGGAGAACCAAGATATCAGCTTACTTCCCAGAAACTGACATGTGCCAGAGGTTGATTTCCTATCAATCTTGCACCCTCCATAGTCAGAGTCTGAATACCCACTCAGCTGAAAGTTATCATCAGTTGGGTACCAGAGGCCTAGATTGTAAGTACCCTTCAAATACTTAACAATCTTCTTTGCTGCTTCCAGATGAGATTTCTTAGGATTTACCTGAAACCTGGCACATACCCCTACTGCAAAGCTGATATCAGGTCTGCTGGCAGTGAGATACAGCAGAGAACCAATAAGTCCTCTATATTGTGTCTGATCCACTTTCTCACCAGCCTCATCTGGATCCATGCTAAAGTTTACCATCATAGGAATCTTAGCTTCTCTGCTGCTACTGATTCCAAATTTTTCTATCAAATTCTTGGCATACTTAGCTTGGCTAATGAAAGTTCCATTGGACATCTGCTTCACCTGCAGTCCAAGGAAGTAAGTCATCTCCCCCATCATGGACATTTCAAACTTGCTGGTCATCAGCTTGCTAAACTGATCACACATGTGCTTGTTGGGAGAGCCGAAGATGATATCATCCACATAGATCTGCACTAAGAGGATATCATCTCCATCTTCTTTTCTGAACAAGGTTTTGTCTATCCTTCCTTTGCTGAATCCACTATCCAGTAGGAACTGTGATAGAGTATCATACCAAGCTCTAGGTGCCTGCTTTAGTCCATATAAAGCCTTCTGCAACCTATAAACCTTGTTCCCAATCTCAAATCCTGGTGGCTATTCCACATAAACCTCTTCTACCAGATTCCATTCAGAAAAGCTGACTTGACGTCCATCTGATATACCTTGAACCCTTTGAAAACAGCATAGGCAAGAAACAATCGGATGGCTTCTAGTCTTGCCACAGGAGCAAATGTCTCATCATAGTCAATCCCCTCTGACTGTGAATACCCCTGAGCTACTAGCCTTGCCTTGTTTCTTACCACCACATCATTTTCATCCTTTTTGTTATTAAAGACCCACTTAGTGCCTATGACCTTCTGATGTTTGGGCCTCTCAACTAGAGTCCAAACTTCTTGTCTTGCAAACTGGTTTAGCTCCTCTTGCATAGCTACAATCCAGTTTGGATCTTCAAGAGCTTCATGGATATTCTTGGGTTCTATCAGAGACACGTAACAGCTGAACTGAGCACCCAAGTTTAGCTTTCTTCTGGTCTGAACACCTACACTAGGATCTCCTAGAATCTGTTCAGCTGGGAAGTCAGACACCTTCTTCTTGCCCCTTTGAGGTGCCATAGTCTGCTCCTCTTGGGTCTTGTCTGATATTCCCCCTTGGTTAGTGTCGGAGTCAATGTGCCATCATCTGATGCTGATGAGGGCTTATCAACTGATTTGGGCTCATCATCTGAATCTGAATCTGATTCTATCCTAGGTACCACTACCTTAATCAGATCTGGCTTGTCTGACAGATTCAGCTGATCCACCTCTTCTGCTAGCTTCTCCTTGCTGTACTCATGAATAGATTCATCAAATACAACATGGGATGTCTCCTCCACACAGAGAGAGACTTTATTAAAGACTCTATAGGCTTTGCTACTTCCAGAATATCCTAAGAATATTCCTTCAGCAACTTTAGCATCAAAAGTCTTTAACTTAGTCTTTCCATTGTCATGGATGAAACACCTACACCCAAAAATATGGACAGAGGAAAGGTTAGGAGTTTTACCTTTGTACATTTCATAAGGAGTCTTCCCATGTCTCTTGACTGGTAGACACCTATTTTGGATGAAGCAAGCAGTGTTGATGGCTTCTGCCCAAAACCTTTGAAGAGTCTGATATTCAGCTAACATAGTCCTTGCTGCCTCCTTGAGGGTTCTGTTTCTTCTCTCAGCTAATCCATTCTGCTGAGGTGTTCTGGCAGCTGATGTCTCATGCTGAATACCATTGTCCCTGCAGTAGTCAGAAACAACAGAGTTAAGAAACTCAGTACCTTTATCACTTCTGATTCTGACTATGCTGAGGTCCAGCTCCTTCTGAATCCTCTTGAACAACTCCAACATCTTGACCATAGTCTCATTCTTTTTGAACAAGACCACTACCCAAGTGAATCTTGTATAGTCATCAACAATCACCAGTGTGTACTTCCTTCCACTGAAGCTAAGAGGTGAGACAGGTCCAAACAAGTCCATATGAAGCAGCTGGAGTGCTTTTGTTGTTGAAGTACTCTGCACATCTCTGAATGAGGCTTTAGTTTGCTTCCCTTTCTGACAGCCATCACACTTCTGCTCAGATGCAAACACCTCATTTGGTAGACCTCTGACTAGACCCTTCCTTGCAACCTTGTTAAGAGTCTTGAAGTTCAGATGACCTAGTCTTTTATGCCAGAGCCAGTTGATCTCTGATGAGCTTTTAGCAACCAAACATGAATCAGCTGGACAACTTGCAAAATCTGCAAGATACATATTACCTCTTCTGAGGCCAGTTAGTAGCACCTGCTCATTTAAATCATTAATAATAAGACAAGAGTTCTTAGAGAATCTTACTGAATATCCCTTGTCGCAGAATTGGGATACATACAGAAGATTGTGCATGAGCCCTTCTACATAGTAGACTTCTTCAACTCTTGTTCCTTTGATCAACAGGGTCCCTACTCCCCTGGTGATTCCAAAATTGTTGTCACCGAACATAACTCTGGGCCCATGAAGCACTACAAAGTCCTGAAGGAGATGTTTCTCAAAGGTCATGTGCTTCGAGCAACCGCTATCAATGTACCAGACATGACCCTTGGCTTCTCCTCTTTCTATAGGGCTAGAGTTTACCTGAAATTAAAACTCAGGCTTTAGGTACCCTATCTTTGGGTCCTGATTAGTTAGTATCGACTTTTTGGATCCACAGGTAGAGATCGTCCTTATGAGGTTTAGGAGATCTCAACCTTCTACCATATTTGTCCACAAAAATCATCTCCCTCAGAGGATCTTTTCTGGGGCGATGAGTGATAACAGCAGGTTTGTAGGTGGGCTGCTCAAAAGGATAATTTCAGCTTAAGCCTCCGAATGACTCATATACCTTAGCCGGTGAAGGCTTGCCTACTTTGGTTACATTAAAAGTAACCCAGGGCTGAGGTCTGTTTCACTTGGGTTTACTCTGCTGAGATTATCCAGGCTTATCATTCCTCTGCTGATTCTGCTGAGGTCTCCTTGTCTTAGCTGAGCTATGACTTGGATTCCTCTTCTGGTCTCGGGGCTTCTGAGCTTTGGACTTATGTTGGTTGTCAGCAGGCTTCTGAGTTTTAGTACTCTTCTGCTCTGCTGAAACCTTGTGATCACCAGCAGACTTCTGAGCTTTGGAGCTCTTCTGTCCACCTGGGACCTTTTCTGTCCCTCTGCTCTTTTGCCCTTCTGATCCAGATGCAGGCTTAGCTGACCCTTTACCCTTTCGAGGATCCCTAATTAATCCACTGTCACCTTTCTTTTTATTTTGTGGTTTGGGTTTGGGATAACCAAGACCCCTTTTGTCATTCACAGTTTGTGAGGACTCAACTATTTCAGACACGACATTCTTTGCCTTAGTCAGCTGGTCCACTTTCAGCTGAAGCTGCTGTGAATTTTTTATTGTCAGTTCATTCTGCTTGAAGAGTTCATCGAACTTAGCTGTCAGCCGATTATGTTCTTCACTCAAAACAGTATTCTCAGAAAGTAGCTTTTCTATCAGCTTCTCCTGTTTCTCACATTTTACTATTAAGTCAGCAGACTTGTTAGCTTGTGGGTCATAGGATATCACTGGTAGTCTAGCATTTTCCAGATCCTGTCTCAAGCTTAGAATTTCAGCTTTCAGACTAGTGTTCTTCTCTTCCAGCTTAGAACAAACTTTTAAGGAGGATTGGAGATCAGATAACAACTTATGTATATCTGACTCCATAAAATAGGTAGAGGAGCAAGATGAGCTAACAGAGGGGGTAGGAGAATTTACCTCTTCTACCTTAGCCATGAGGCAGATATCATCCTCTGATTCAAAATTAGATGAGGATGAGGATGAGCTGATATCCTACTTCTCCTCCTCTGCCAGCAGAGCTCTCTTATCAGCGAACCTACGATCTCTCTTGATCCTCTTCTCTTCTCTCTCCCTTGGGGTAAGCTGAGGACAATCATAAATGAGATGTCCTGGCTTGTTGCAAGTGAAACAAACACCATCTCCTCCTCTTCTAGGACTTGGTTCCCTCCTTCTCTCTGGAGACTTGTATCTGGTCTCTTCTTCATCTGATGGTCTTCTGGCATCAGATGACTTCTGGTATCTTCTGGAAGAATCACTCTTATTCTTCTTCCAATGGGATCTATATTTCTGGAACTTGTTTGACATCTTGTCAAACTTCTTTGTCAGCAAAGCAAGTTGCTGCTTTAAGCTCATGTCCTCTGGAGTAGAGCACTTCTCTTGACTATCAGTTGCAGCAGAGAAAGTGACATTCTTTGTGGCTGATGAAGTTGGAGTCTCATCTTCTTGGTCTTCTTCTTGGATATCGAACTCATGTGCCTTAAGATGAGATAGCAGTGTATGATGACTCATCTCAGATAGATTCTTTATCTCTTTAATTACAGTCACCTTCACTCTCCATCTTGAAGTAAGAGATCTCAAAATTTTGTTATTAATCTCTTTCTCCAAGTAATCCTTTCCTAAGGAGCTTGCCTTATTCAGTATGTTTGTCAGCCTCATATCCAGCTGATCAATGGTTTCATCAGCTTTCATTTTAAATGTGTCAAAGGTATGTAGAACGGCTTGAAGCTTGTTCTCTTTGATTTGATCTGTCCCTTCACACATCAAGGAGAGTTTCTCCCACATCTCCTTAGCGGTTTTGCACGTCTTGATTTTCTCTATATATTCTTTGGAGAGAGTCTCAATGATTTATGTTCTGGCCACTTGATCTAAGTTGAAGAGTTTCCTTTCAGCATCGTTTAATTCACTCTTCTTCTTCTCTGTCTTCCTTCTTTCACTGATCTCATCTTTTGGAGTCTTGCCATCACTTACTCCTTCCCAGAAAAACTTGATTGGCCCTTCCTCCAGAACATCTAGCATTCGATCATGAATGGCTCCAAGGTGATTCTCCATTCTGAATTTCCAGTAATCAAAATCTTCTATGGAGAACTCTGGCAATTTCCTCGTCTTGGATCCACTCTTTTTGTAGGAAGACATATCTGCAAGTGATTAGATAAAAAGCACACACAATTTTCTAAAAATAGATTTTCAGGGATCTGTCCAGGTGACCACCAAAAGCTTTCTCAGGCTGTGGTCTTTTGGACACACAGCTCTGATACCACTTGTTGGTCCCAAAGGCAGTTTTTTAGGGAAGAATACCTTTGAACAAGTCTAGAAGGGGGGGGGGGTTGAATAGACTTGTAAGGATTCAAAAACCTTTTTCAAATTATTTTGGTTAATCAGAAATACAGCAGACTACTGAGGTAGTCTAAATTTGAAAGATGTGCGCTGTGAATTGTGCGGAAACGTTTTTAATGAAAATCGGTTTTAGGTGATGTGCACAAGTTAAGAACAGAAAGAAATAAGACGAGACGCAAGGGATTTATAGTGGTTCGGACCAACTGTCCTACATCCACTCTCCTCAATCCAACTTGGAGTTGAGGGTCTCTCCACTAACTTACTCACTTACTCACTTACACACTTCGAGAGTGCTACTCTCTTACAAATTGTCAATGCAACAATCACAATTGACTTCTCACAGCTTCTATAAAGCTTTTACAAATAATAAGTATGAATAGGGTTTTTGAGTGCAAGTGATAATTCTGACAGAGTTTCGGTTAGCTTAATATGCGTGTAAATCCAATACTGAAATTATCACTGTTACTCTAATTTATAGGGTCAAATAACTAGCCGTTGGAATGGACTAGAAATCTGAGATCCTATAATCTCGTATTCAATCAATCATTGTGATTGATTGAGTCTCCATCTTGATTCCCTTCAATCTTCGCGATCTACAATCAATCAAGTTTGTCCCCTTGATTGATTGATCTTCTATTCTGGGAATCCTCCTTTTATGTAGCAAGTCAACCCTTAAAATGATTCCGAAGAATCTAGGCCGAGCACAAGACCTCAGCTGATCTGTCTCCTCAGCTGGTGTACCAGTCTGCTGATACTTGGACCTCAGCTAATGTGCAAGTCTGCTGGTGTGCACCTCAGCTGGTCTTCTTGACTTCATCTGAATATGTCTTTTATCCATGGTCCTTGTCTTGTCTGGGACGTGCTCTCAGCTGATCAGCTGATCTACTGATATAAGCTGAAATGTCTCTTCAGATATCAACTGATGTTAACTTCTCTGATGATCTGCTCTCGATACTCCAGTGTCAGCTGCTTAAAACTTTTGTCCTCTGAAATCGGCTAAGTCCTCAAGGTCTCAGCTGGTCTTCTTCTCTATGATAGCTTCGGATCTTCTAGGCAGCAAGGTAGATTCCCCCTCACACGAACCTATCTAATCCTAACTACTCATCAGCTGACTAACATGTTCAGCTGGTCCTATTACAAACTGATTGGTTTATTATATCATCAAAATATCTAACACAAATATCCTAACAATTAACTAGCCCGATTGCTTAATCTAGTTGGTTGAAAGCTCTGACCTCTCCACTGGCTCGGTCCCTGCAGGTGGAGCTGGTACTGAACCTGCTACAAGCCATGTGGTGGATCGATTTGTCATGAACTTGATAGGTCCTCTCTCGATCACTAGGTGCATCTGATCATGAATGACATAAAGATGGTCAAGGACCCTGAACTTCCAGTAATCATAGTTAGTCATAGAGAATTCAGGAAGTTCTCAAGGCACTTAGATAGGATGCCATGTTGATGCAGTTTTCAGAACCAGTTAGATTTAGTTCAGTAGACCGCCCAAAGTTTCTCCTCATAAATTATTGGTAATCAAAGTCAGTGGTCATGCGAACCACCGCTCTAATACCACTTGTTGGTCCCAAAACCAGTATAATCAGTGTATGAGGGGAATACACTGATATCAGATTTTCCAAAATCTCAGGAAAATGCTCTTACAAGACTTAGTCATGCGACCCTGAAAAATGCTCACTGACCTGAGAAATTAACTTTGCTTTGGCTGCGTGATACATACCCGCAATAATAAAATTTAAGTTTGTCTAGAAGGGTATGTAAGTCCATTTTTTTTTATCGGTAAATGTTAGTTGTTAGTTAGTTAGAAATTAGTTCACCAAATTTCCTTACGCTCCAAGAATATCTCCAAGCCAACCTTATATCTCCCTCCTAATTCGTTCCCAGAGAGAATCGAACCCAGATCACTCACTCAAGTGTGGACCCCGATTACTATGTGTGTCCATTTTTTTTATTTTTAGTTTGATTTTAAAATTTTCTATGATAACCTTTGAGTAACAATGATCGTTGAATAAAAGAAATGAAGAAAATTGAAGAACACCAAGATTTACGTGGTTCGATCCAAAATGATCTACATCCACGGATGAGGCACCTCTCTCACTAATCAATGAATGATGATACAAATTACAAGTATTTTTGTGAATCTCTCAGAATATGTATTGTATATTATGTATATCTCAACTATACTTATGCGCGTATATATATAGGAATGAGAACCCAAATTAATCCTTGAGTTTGTAACCAACAAGTAACTGCTACAGTTGCAACCGAATTTGAATAACGATTAGAGCCAACGATTTTTAATTATGATTCTGTTAGACTGATCGCCAATTGCCCAAGTGGAAGTTTAAACCGCTTCATAACTGATTCTTGGTTAATTCCTGACTTGGAGTCAGTATGCTCATTTCTTGTCTGCTGATTTGATATGTCCTCAGCTGAGTATGAGCACTCAGCTGATATCATCACTGGACCTTCATCCTGATTAACCAGCCTGATCAACATCCTGACCTGTCTAACTGACCTGACCTTCATCCTGACTTGACCATCCTAACTGACCATCATCCTGACCAGTTATCCTGACTGACCATCCTGACCACTCAGGAGACTCCATCAGCTGACCCCCTCAGTTGACTTCCTCAGCTGACCCCCTCAGTTGACTTCCTCAGCTGACTCCGCTGATATACCAGATGATTCCAGCTGACTCCATCAGATGATACTCAGCAGACCTATCAGCTGACTTCCTCAGCTGATAGTATTAAGTTAAGTTAATCAGCAGTACTTGCTCATCTTATCTTTATTTCACTTTCTTTGCACTCATAACAATTCTCCACCTCAAAGTAAGTGAGATGCCTCCACCTAACCTTCACATCACAGTAGAATTAAGGCACATCCCATGATTGTACCTTAACCAGCTCCAAGCAGTAGTTGAATTTTGAACTAGGTATGACCTTACTTAGCATATCAGCAGCATTGTCATCAGTTGAAAATTTCTGTATTGTGATCAACTTCTTTTCCACCACATCTCTCACAAAATGAAGCCTAACATCAATATGTTTGGATCTTTCATGAAAGACTTGATGCTTTACTAAATGAATGACACTCTGTTTATCACATTGCACAGTAACTTCATCTTGTCTGATCCCAAATTCCCTGATAATACCCTTCAGCCACATAGCCTCTTTTACTGCTTCTGTCACTGCAATGTACTCAGCTTCTGTGGTTGATAGTGTAACCACTGACTGTAATGCAGCCCTCCAACTAATAGTTGTGCCATAAAGTGTAAACACATATCCAGTCAGAGACTTTCTTGTATATATGCTTCCAGCATAGTCAGAGTCTACAAAACCTTGTAGAGGTTGCTTGATCTCTTGAGTCAGTTCAAATAATAATCCCAAATGAGATGTACCTTTCAAATATCTCATTATCCATTTCAAAGCTTCCCAATGTGTCTTTCCAGGATTAGCCATAAACCTGTTGACCAAGCTCACTGCATGAGCAATGTCAGGTCTGCTGCAAACCATGGCATACATTATGCTTCCAACTCCATTTGAATAAGGTATTTTGCTCATTTGAGACTTATCTTGATCACTCTTGAGACATTGATCAGCTGTCAATTTGAAGTGTTGCCCAATAGGAGTAGAGACCGATCTTGACTCATGCACATTGAATCTTCTCAAGACTTTCAGTATGTAGTCCTGCTGAGTCAAGAACATCCTTCCAGCTGCTTTGTCTCTGATAATATCCATACCCAGAATTCTCTTTGCACTTCCAAGATCTTTCATGTCAAAGGTTGAACTGAGCTTATCTTTCAATTTCTAAATTCTTCCAAGACTTTTGCTAGCAATTAACATATCATCCACATAAAGTAATATATATGTAAGTACCTCAGAGCCTTGCTTTTCTAAGTACACACAACTGTCATACTTGCATTTGATAAAGCCTATTGACACCATGAAGCTATCAAAACTTTTATACCACTGCCTTGGGCTTTGCTTAAGTCCATACAATGACTTCTTCAGCAAACATACCTTTCCTCCATCTTCTGGTAGTATGAACCCCTCAGGCAGCTACATATAAATGGTTTCTTCAAGCTCTCCATGTAGAAACGCAGTTTTCACATCTAGCTGTTGTAACTCCAGTCCATCCTGATTTACCTTAGACAATAAGATCCTTATTGAGCAATGCCTCACAACTGGTGAAAACACTTCATTGAAGTCTATTCCTTCCCTCTGAGTAAATCCCCTTGCAACTAATCTTGCTTTATATCTGATCAGTTCCTGTCTATCTGACCCAATTTCAGACTTTTTCTTGAATATCCATCTTGAGCTAACAACCTTCTGCTCTTTTGTTTTATTTACAAGAACTCAAGCGTTGTTCTTTTCAAGTGAATTTAACTCCTCTTTCATAGCTGAAATCCACTTATCTTTATCATTCCTTATCACTGCATCAGTATAAGTCTGAGGTTCTTGATACTCAACTTCTTCTGCCATAGATAAGGCATATGAGATCATGTCAGCCTGACCAAACCTGATTGGTGGATGAATTCTTCTCCTATGTCTGTCTCTGGCCAGACTGTAGTTTCTCAGATCTTCACCTTCTTCTTCATCTGAATTTTCAGTTTGATTTTTAGAATCACTATCTGCTGATGTATCAGACTGATCTTCTTATGCATTTTTGATATCAGAGTTGTCCTGAGCTTGATCTTCATTCTGAATCCTGGTTGTAGGCTCCACCTGAACTGGTGTATGTCTGATTATGAGGTTATCCTCAGCATCCTGAGTATTTCCAGATGTACCATATCCCATGACTTTCTCATTGAAAGTCACATCTCTGCTGACAATACACTTCTTGTGTCCAGCTTCAAGACGCCACAACCTATAACCTTTGACACCTTTTGGATATCCCGGGAAGATGCACCTCAGAGCCCTTGGTTCCAACTTGTCTTGCCTTATATGTGCAAGGGCTAAGCAACCAAATACCTTCAGATTATTATAATCTTACAACCTGCCATACCAAAGCTCATCTGGGGTTTTGAAGTTAATAGCAGATGAGGGTGTTTTGTTTATCAAATAACAAGAAGTGTTAACTGCCTCTCCCCAAAATACTTTAGGTAGTTTAGCATCTGACAGCATGCACCTGACCTTCTCCAAAATAGTCTTGTTCATCCTCTCAGCAAGCCCATTTTGTTGAGGATTTGCTGGAACAGTTTTGTGCCTTATTGTGCCCCTTTCTTTGCAGAAATTTTCAAACTTTTTTGATACATACTCAAGCCCATTGTTAGTCCTGAGATGCTTTAAGGATCTGCTTCTTTTGTTTTCTTGTTCAAGAAGTCATTCCCTGAATTTTCCAAAGGCTTCACTCTTCTGCCTCAAGATGACCACCCACACCTTTCTGCTGAAATCATCAATGATAGTCATGAAGTACTTTCCACCTCCATGAGTCTCAGTTCTTGAAGGTCCCTAGATGTCAGAGTGTACATAGTCCAGAGGAGCATCAATATGATGTTGCCCCTTTGCAAAGAGTGTTTCTTGGATTTTCCAAATACACAGTGATCACAAAAATCCAATTTAATTGTTCTTGAATCACCAAATGCCTTCTGTTTGGAGAGTTCATTCAGTCCTCTTTCACCAATGTGCCCTAACCTCTTGTGCCACAAGATAGCATCAGAGTTGCCCATTACTGCATTCACTGATCCTGTAGCTGAGTTACCAATTAAAATGTACAAGTCATTGACCTTCTCTCCCTTCATCATAGTGTTATTATCCTTGGTTATCAATATGAATCCATTCTTTGTATTAAATTCATATCCCAAAACATTAAGTGATCCAAGAGAAATAAGATTTCTCTTTAGCTCAGGTACAAACATGACATCTTGTAGTATCCTCTCAGCACCATTATGCAATCTCAGCTTTACTGAGCCAAAGCCTCTGACTTTGCACATCTGATCATTCCCCAAGAGAATTGGTCCACCATCAAATTTCTTGAGATCCCTGAATAAACTTTCATTTGGACACATATGAAATGAGCACCCAGAATCCAACACCCAATCTTCACTCAGTTTGACATCAGTAACAGCCAAAACTTCAGCACTATCATATCCTTCCTGAGTAGCAATTGTGACATCAGCCTTCTGATCCGCTTCTTGCTTCCTGGATTTGTTAGGACAATTCTTCTTGAGATGTCCCACTTTCTGACATGAGAAACATTTTCTCTTTTCCACAAATTTTCCAGATTCAGGGTCTTTACCATTATTTTTCTTCTTTCCCTGAAACGGTTTCTTCCCTTTCTTGAACTTGATATTCAACCCTTCTCCTTGATTTATGTTCTTCCTTTCAGATTGCATTTGAAGCGCCTTAGTTTTCAATGCATTCTGAATATCATCAGGGGACATCTTCTCTTGCCTTCCAAATAACAAAGCATCCTTGAAATTCTCTAAGGATTTTGGTAAAGAATTCAGTAACATCAGAACTTTATCCTCATCTTCAATCTTGACTTCAAGATTCTCCAAATCATCAACTGTTTTATTGAATTCTTCAAGCTGTTCAATCAGATCCCTATCCTCAGTCATCTTGAAGGAATGAAGCCTCTGCTACATGAACAACTTATTGGTAATCGACTTCGTTTGATACACTTGTTCCAGCTTATTCCACACATCAATGGCAGTCTTCTCCTTGTACACCTCTCTGAGAGGTTTGTCCCCTAAGCACAAAATGATTGTGCTATAAGCATTGTCCAGAATCTCCTGTCTCTTTGCAGGTTATGTTGAGGATGCTGATGGCCATTGATCCGCTGGTTTCAGAGCATTTGATAATCTATGGTGTGTGAGGAGAGCTTTCATCTTTACCTTTCACAAACTAAAATCATTTGCCCCTGTGAATTTCTCAACTCCATCTTCGTCCATAGCAGTTGATTTCATCAACAATCTCCTTTCCCACAGACGACGTCAATTGTTGAGTAACAATGATTGTTGAATAAAAGAAATGAAGAAAATTGAAGAACACCAAGATTTACCTGGTTCGATCCAAAATGATCTACATCCACGGATGAGGCACCTCTCTCACTAATCAATGAATGATGATACAAATTACAAATATATTTTTGTGAATCTCTCAGAATATGTATTGTATATTATGTATATCTCAACTATACTTATGCGCGTATATATATAGGAATGAGAACCCAAATTAATCATTGAGTTTGTAACCAACAAGTAACTGCTACAGTTGCAACCGAATTTGAATAACGATCAGAGCCCAACGGTTTTCAGTTATGATTCTGTTAGACTGATCGTCAATTGCCCAAGTGGAAGTTTAAACCGCTTTGTAACTGATTCTTGGTTAATTCCTGACTTGGAGTCAGTATGCTCATTTCTTGTCTGCTGATTTGATATGTCCTCAGCTGAGTATGAGCACTCAGCTGATATCATCAGTTGACCTTCATCCTGATTAACCAGCCTGATCAACATCCTGACCTGTCTAACTGACCTGACCTTCATCCTGACTTGACCATCCTAACTGACCATCATCCTGACTGACCATCCTGACCACTCAGGAGACTCCATCAGCTGACCCCCTCAGTTGACTTCTCAGCTGACTCCGCTGATATACCAGATGATTCCAGCTGACTCCATCAGATGATACTCAACAGACCTATCAGCTGACTTTCTCAGCTGATAGTATTAAGTTCAGTTAATCAGCAGTACTTGCTCATCTGATCTTTATTTCACTTTCTTTGCACCCATAACAATAACAATTTTTATATAAACTTTTTTGTCAAAATTCTATAGTGGTAAAACTTGAAAAATCGACGCCCGCACTGCCATATATGATGTTTTTCATATTATTTTCTATGGCAAAAAAAAATGTAAATTATATCCATGTATAGAGAAATATTATTGTATCAGTAGGTTAAATTTCTTTGACCGTATAAAGTTTGAAAATATATATTAAAAGTTATCCACGTCGGGACTTTGAAATTGACATATAATAAATAGGTACACTACTGAATGGAAGCAAAAATAAATTTAAAACTAGCAAGTACTAAAGTATTGCAATTTTAATTAATAATTAAAATCCTTTATATTATACCATATGATAAATATTTATGTCGGGAGAGATTTGAATTGACGACTGAAGAGTACTAGTGAAAATGCTTAATTTATGATCGCAAAGAAGCATGTGTTGTTTATACATTTTGAAAAAAAAAAAAAAATATATATATATATATATATATATATATATATATATATATATATATTTTGACTATATATATTGATTAAGCAACGTGTGTCGGAAATTTATAATATTTATGAGGTAAGTTGTCGAATAATTAGGTCAGTCGGATCCACAGAAAATATCTGTAAGGTTGCTTTCGTTTTAAATAAGTAATTAAAAATTGAGAATATGAATATATATATATGAAAACTCGTGCAATGCTTGAGAATTGTGCAAATTTATTTAAATATTGACATTTTCAAAGTATTTTATCAAAATAGGGAAAAAAATATTTTGTTTATCAATATAAAACCAGTCGGTAGTGTCACTACCGACTGGTGATGTGTCAATTGAATTAATACATAGAATTCCATATTTTCTGGGTAACACGTCACACGACATCATAGTTCCCGACTGAAGGGAGCATGATTTGACATCACCGTCAGATCTCCCTCTTTCTCATGCATATATGCAAAAAAATTATTCCAGAAAATTTATTTTTTATTTCAGAAATTTTTTTCTAATTTAAATATAAATTTAAATAAGTAACAAAATATATACCTTTCAAATCTTTTTCAGAAAGTAAAAATAAAAATATTTGAATTTTCAGAAAGTAAAAATAAATTTAAATATTTGAATAAGTAAAATATTTTGAAAATATATACCTTTCAAATCTTTTTAAAATATCAAATGATGTTATTCTTGTTGACTTATTCAAAAAAAAAAATTAAATAAGAAGCATTAAAAAGAAATTCCAAGAGAAAAGAAGAAAAGAAATTCCCATTTGAGATTTCGAAATCGCGCCACAGTTTGTTTTGCCGCTTGCACCGCCACCTAAAGTTGCTCCTCAGCCACTGAACATGCTTCTCTGCACAAATCCACTAGAAAATTGAGGAATTATCACAAATTTTCAGCAAACTGAATCAAAATCTACGATTTAAGGCTCTCTCTTAGTAGTGTGTGTAAGGAATATATACGTGGGAGTAATATATATAATGGTTAGTTGAGTTGCAAACAAGAAATTCGGTGACAGCACGTCTAAAAAAATGTTGAACATTAATAACGAAAATTATAATTAAAAAAATAATTAAAGATCACAATTTGTGAATATTCATTTAACATTTTCAAACAAATCATCTTATTATTATTATTATTATTATTATTATTATTATTATTATTATTATT
>JAPKLY010000242.1:150945-176354 GCA_026898435.1 Prunella vulgaris | reverse complement strand
TTATTATTATTATTATTATTATTATTATTATTATTATTATTATTATTTAATTTAGTATTCAAAAAAAAAAAAACCACCTATACTCGTAACTCCTCCTAATTTTACTCTAATTTAACAAACTTCATATTTAATTTATTAATTTTTTTATTATTTTAAATTTAATAATATCTCTCATGATGTAAATAGGTTGCGACCACGTCATGATATAAATGATGGATCTAAAGGGTTAGAAACTGTGGGATACGAAACTCCCTTAACATTCATCCCAAAGACACACCAAAAAAAAAAAAAAAAACTCTGAACCACGAAAAGTACATAATTACTACCTAGTGTCACTATTATTGAAAAAGTTGGGGCGGTGGTGGGGGTGTAACCCCACTGACATGTTTCAGATCTATTAAATACATATGCAAGTAACCTCTCCAATTTCATTCACCACTCTTCATTCTCTCTCCTCTCACATCTCTCTCCCCTCTCACCTTTCTCATCTCTCTTCTCATCTCCTCAGAGCCCCCATTTCAGCCGCCTCTATCGCCGTGCCCGCCACCATAAATCGGTAACTCAGAGTAGTGGGTGCGAGGCTGGGATCAATTTGAGACGACGGTTGATGTTGAGGTTGCGGGCGACGGCGTGAAATCTGGGTTTCGTTTCCAGTGGTAGAACAATATGGGCTTCAGACTGTTGATTCCGGCAATGGTTGCTTGAACAAGGAGGTTTGATTTTGAGCGTCGATTACAGAAGCGGCCATGGAATCGGTTTCCAGTGGAGTGCGTGTTGCGGCTTCGAATGTGTGGCCTTGTTTTTGCTGATTTCTGTTGACGGGCGGCGGAGTATTGTGGGGGGTGTGTGGCTTCCCGACATTTCCAATCGGAGGTTGCGAGCGTGAAATATGGTGGTCTCGATCCTGGAACTGCTTGATCGGAAACAGAGGTGGATGCAGTGGCCGGTTTCACAGCTCTGGTGGATGTGTTGCAGGCAGTGGATGTGTTGAATACAAAGTAATTGGGCCAAATGTCATTTGCTAAGCCCATTTTCTATTTAAAATATTTCAGCCCATTTATTTTGCTTATAAAAAAATGGCAGCAGTGGAGAGAAAAACAGTAGTTGAACGTAGGGTTTACTTCTATCTTTTCGTTTCTTTTCGAAACAGTAGAATTAGGAAAACTTTCTTTTCTTTTATTTCATGATTTAATAGCTAGGGTTTCATGGATTATTTGTCAATTTACGTTTGATTATCTTGTTATATTTTATTTTGATATCCATTAATTTGAACTTTATTTTGGTACCCATTAATTTGAACTTGTAATAATTTGAAATTGAACTTATCAATTATTTAATTTGAATTTTTACTAATTTTTTTGCACTTATAAATTACTGTGGAATTTAATGTAATTCATTTTTTTACTTATATTGCTAAATAAAAAAAATTGCTGATTCAATAAAATTTGTTGAGATTTTACACTTAAGAGATTTTGAACTTTGCTAATTTTTTGTTCACTTATGAATTTCCTATATTAATGACAATTAGAATTTTCGGAATATGTCTTGTATTGAACTTTGATAATCAATAGATTTGAATTATATTTATAAAATCAAACTTTTTTTTTAACTTATGATTATTTTTTGAACTTATGTATGTTTCGTTAATTTTATTAAAAAGTAAAAGTTCATTAAAAGTATTAAAGTTAGTATAATTAGGCATTACAAATACAAAATTAAATTATTATAAAAGGAAAGAAAAATAAATTAATATAAATTTAAAAAATATAACAAATGAAATTAAAAATAATAAATAGTAAAATGATTATAAAAAAATGAAATTGGAAACACTTTGTTTACAGAAAAAAAAAAGTAGAGTAGGAAATGGGTTTGATTGGGGGTGGGGGAATGGGGGAATTGGCGGCAAGTGAGGGGGAGGGGAGGTTTGACTAGTTAATAGGTATAGGAGGGGTGGTGCGTCAGAGGCAGGGTGGTGTGGAAAACCTACAAAAAATAGGTTATTGGCCTGAGAGTAATTTTTTAAACTAGGTAAATGGGGGGACAGTAATTGGGTTAAGAGTAATGGGTTTAGAGCAAGATTTATGTCAACCTTGTATCTTAAAGGCAATTTCCCATCTAAAAATGAGAAAAATAGAGGTTATAATTTTGGTATCTCTCCATGCAGGGGGCGCCAGTAATGATGGCTTTGTAGTAACCATATATAAAAGGCCTCCTCCTCTTTCAACAGTGCGAGCACCAACATTTATGGCGCTCATGCTTATTTTGTACAGCCCCACAAAAATAAAGGTACAATAATAAATAAATTTAATATTTAAATAAAAAAACCCAAAACGTGATGTGCATAAAAGGACAAGATAATTGAAAAAACAATTTTATATTTTTATATTTGAAAATGAAAACAAGAAATTGAAAATGAAAACAAGAAAAGCATTACCGGGTAAAATAAAAAATAGACATTGCATATATGCCTGAGAAAGAGGGAGATCTGACGGTGACGTCAAATCATGCTCCCTCCAGTCGGGAACTATGATGCCGACTGGCGCGTCAACTAGAAAATATGAAATTCTATGCATTAATTCAATTGACACATCACCAGTCGGTAGTCTCACTACCGACTGGTTTTATATTGATAAACAAAATATTTTTTTCCCTATTTTGATAAAATACTTTGAAAATGTCAATATTTAAATAAATTTTCCTCGAAAATTGAGATAGCAGACAGGTTTTATTTTACGAAATTAAATGATGGAGTATGAGACTCTCAAGCAGGGTTGCATAGGTGCGGGAGTACGGGTGCGGATGCGATAGGATACGGGTGCGAGGATTCTATTTTTTGAAAATTTTAGGGTGCGATACGGCAAAGATACATTTATTTATTAATATTTATTATATATGATACACATATGTATATATCAAGAAATTATTCAAATATCATCAACAATTTATCATAAAAGTCTTAAATAAAAATTCAATCAATCTAAAACTAAAATAAATCTTGCAATTTAAGTCACTACTTAACTAAGTTTAGAAAGCTCAAATGAAATTCAAATAATATATAACATAATTGACCTAATTCGAATTATTGTTCATCATTATTTGGTTCATCACCAAATAAAATAGTCATGTTTAATAAATAACACTACTTCAATTTAAGTAAAAATTAAATATAAAAAATTTCAAATTCATATTTAATAGTCCATATTCATATACTGTACGCACAAGTAAAAATTCAAAAAATTTGAAAAATAGTTCACAACTCCACAATAAAATCACATATTAAAAAGTATATTTTAATGTTATTAATGAATATTAATATTATTTAATATTCTTTTGTTGTATCGCATTTTTTATTCTTTTTTTTTGTGATTTTAATATTATTTAATATATTGATTTTATTTATATTTAATTTTACTTTCAAAATTTTATTTTAAAAAAAAGAAATAAACTTAATTTTATTTGAAAAATAAACCCCGCCGCACCCTTCGCGTATCGGATTTTTCTATAAAACGTATCCGATATGTGTATCCTAAACTTTTTTTAAAAAAATTCTCAAGGATACGCCATGTGGCGTATCCCGTGCGAATCCCACGCGAATCGCACCCGCACCCTTCGCGTATCCGATACTGCATACTTATTTTTTTTTGAAGAATACGTGCATTATAGCTCTCAAGGGTTAGAAAATAACTACGAAATCAAGTATACGGAAGTGTAATTCTAATCGACAAGCACTAACAAAAATTTACGAAATTTTTTTATTTTGCGTGGAGAGATCTCTTCGATTGGATACGAGATTTTTTTCTATAATTTTTTTGTATATTTTTATTTCCATTGTAATTTTTTTAAATAAAATTATTATCACTTTGTTATATAATTAACCAGTATTAACAATTACTCAATATCACATATGACAAAATTTATATGAAACCGTCTCATATACAAAACCTATCATCATTTATTTATAAAAATTACCACTTTTAAAAAGTAATACAATTTTAATAAAAGATGAGAATCACTTTTAATAAAAATATTATCAATTTTAATTAAGATTTTATTACATAATGTTGTGAATTTTTGGAACGAATCAATCTCAATAAGACTTCAAGTAATCAGAACAATTGTGGAGAATTTCCAAGAACACACTCAACGAAAATAAAATGGAAATCAAAAGAACAAGCAATTTACGTGGTTTGATCAAATTGATCTACGTCCACGGATGGAGTTTCCTCACTTCACTAATAGATGAATAATGTTTACAGAATACAAGATTTCTCTAAAAAAGATTTAGAATGTCAACTCTCTCTCAATTCACTGGGATGAATACGTATTTATAGACCTATCCTTTAACCGCCTTTAAGCTATTAACCAATCAACGAATTTGTATGGTTATAACCGCCCAGAATAACTGTTCTGGTGTCCAATAGGATTACTCCGCCAGCTGTCCAAATAACCGACTTTATCACTCTGTCAAAAACGCCTTCGCCATACTCTGTTATCAGCTCAGGATATGATTCAGCATGAGTGACTCAGGAAGTAGGTGATTTCAGCTCAGGATAATCTTCTCAGGATAGCGCCTTCAGGTCTACTGAGTCTCAGTACAAATGCCTTCATTGATCTGAACACTCAGGATGAGAGTCAGGATCAGCACACTCAGACTCAGGATGAAACATTCGCTCAGGCTCAGGACCAGTTTCTGTCAGGCTCAGGATGACACCTCAGGAATTTTCCTCCGGATCCAAAACCTCAGGATCAGGATTCCTGACTAGATTTCAGTATCCAAACTCATCTTATCTTTACATATAACAATTCTCCACCTTAAAGTAAGTGAGTTTCCTCATTTCACACTCCACCTCAGGACCAAGTCATGGTACATTCCTGCTGCACTGAAATTACTTTCTTCTGTATATCTGCTGCATTGTCCTTGGTAGAAAGTAATTTCCTCATTTCACACTCCACCTCAGGACCAAACTCAGCTTAGAAAGTAACATATTTGCTGCATTGTCCTCGGTAGAAACCTTCTGCACTGAAATTACTTTCTTCTCCACCACATCTTTCACAAATGAAGCCTCACATCAATATGCTTGGATCTTTCATGAAAGACCTGATGCTTGACTAGATGAATCGTGCTCTGATTGTCACACTGAATTGCAACTTCCTTCTGCCTTATTCCAAATTCTTTAATCATACCCTTGAGCCACATCGCTTCCTTTACTGCTTCAGTCATAGCAATATATTCAGCCTCAGTAGTTAAAAGTGCTACTACGGACTGGAGTACTGCTCTTCAGCTGATTGTTGTACCATATAATGTGAACACATATCCTGTTAAGGATTTCCTCGTGTCAATGCTTCCAACATAATCTGAGTCCACATATCCTTGCAGAGGTTGTGTGCTGTCCTTAGTCTTCTCAAAGAGTAACCCCAAATTTTCTGTTCCTTTTAAGTATCTCATGATCTACTTAAAAGCCTCCCAGTGTGTCTTTCCCGGATTTGCCATAAATCTGCTGACCACACTTACTGAATGTGCTAAATCTAGTCTGCTGCACACCATAGTATACATTATGTTACCAATTCCATTTGGTTAAGGAATTTTACTCATTTGTGCCTTCTCTTCTCCTGACTTCGGACACTGAACTGATGTCAGTTTGAATTGTTGACCAAGGGGAGTAGATACAATCCTAGATTCATGCATGTTGAACCTCCTGAGTATCTTCAGAATGTAATCCTTCTTGTTGATAACAGGAGTTAAGCTTAATATTTGAAGAATAGTTAAAGTGAAAGTAAGCTGAAGGGTAAGTTACTCGCCACCCTGCTCATCAGCTTGCTCGCCCGCTTGCTCGTCTGGCTCAGGGATGGTAAGGCAACAAGCCCACGCGGCCACACCCAAGTTGCTCATCACCTTGCTCGCCAGTTTGCTCGCCCAAGCCCTGGCGTGACGAAGCAACAAATCCATAAGGCTGAGACCAAGCTGCTCGCCCCATTGCTCGCCCAGATGCTCGCCAAGTTGTTCACCAGACTCAATAGTGACAAGGCATCAAGCCATAAGGCCAAGCCAAAGGTGCTCGCCCACCTGCTTGCTATGTTGCTTGCCCGGATGATCGCCCTTATCTCAGGAATGAAGACACAAGATGTCCACAGAACCTAGGAGGAAGGCATAGGTCGTTAAGGTTAGAGTTAGTGGGGCAAGTCATTAAGGTGGTGACAAGTGGAGGACACTTGTCACCATCAGAGGCTATGTGGCCTAAAAACATGCCACCTCACTAATAAGAGAGTATAAATAGGTGAAAACACCTCATTTGTAAGGATCTGAATTTCCAAATACAAAAAACACCTAACAACATTTCCCTCTCTATAGTTTCTCTCTTATATTCATAAATTATTACAAATTATATCTTTGATTATTATTTGAGTAATTCCCTAAGATTAATTAGCCACATAAAGTTTCAATTACAAGAATTGCTCAACAATTTGGCGCTAGAAGGAGGGTCTCGAACCTCCGTCAGTCGAAGAATTCGAGTTCGTTCTTCATTCTCTCAAGAACGATCATCCAAATTTTGAGGATTGTTTAAAGAGCAACAAGGTGATCTTCAAGCGTAAGTGTTTTCAAGAAAAACTCTTGTTTACAAAAACACGAACTAGAAAAGATTCCCTTTAGAAATTTACTTCCTCGACACTACCTTTACAAGAATGACGAGACAAATGTACGAGGTTTCTCCCGATGAGTCCCGAACCACCTCGACAAGTCGAAGGTGGAAGGGGAAGAAACCGTCGGGACGCCCGCAAATTGGAATGACCCGAGTCCCAGCGGCACCAATCAGACCTCAAATTGAAGACACTTTGGAGTCGATGGTAAAGATGCCCGAAGATATCGAAAGGGCGATGGCCATGCTACAGCAGATGCAGAGGCAACAGATGGTGGTGGCTCATCAACCCGTGATTCAAGCGGCCCAGACAAAAATAAGGCGTGAGAAGAGGATGAGTTACCACGCCCAGGAGGAAGAAGCGAGTAGCGGACGTGTCGCCCCTAAAAATTCAAAGGGAAAGCAGAAAATGTGCGATCGCCTTGGACCACAACCCAGACGATCCGACCAGCGAACAGCTGGTCGAGCAGACGGGCGACCAGCTAGGCGAGCAGTGGAGCAGCCCGAACTACGTGAGGGGTCCTAGGGAGATAGGCACAGTAATCCCAGCCATCACTCGGAAGGTGGGAGATCCGAATACTCACAGCGTCAAGAACCCTGTGAGTCAGATGCGAGACATTAGAGAAGGTCTGACCAGGACCGATTGAGAAGACAGGCGTCCGAGAGGTTAGGCCCAAATACTGCAAGTAACCTTCAACGACCACACCGAGAGGTCACCCAAAGTGAGGGACTGCCGGGGGCAGCACGTCAGTATGAGGTGCACCCGGAACAGCCTCTAGGAGGGGGATCGTCTCGAGGGTCGTCGGTTTTAGAGATAGAAAAGTTGAAGAAAGAGGTGGAGGACTTGCAGCACCAAGTGGCCACCAAGGACAAGGTTGAGACATACACATCTCTCCCCATTTCACCACTATCAACAACCATCCTCACGGCTCCGATCTAAAAGAAGATACAGTTTCCATCACTGGTACTGTACGAAGGAGAGTCTGACACCAAGGTCCATATTTCGAAATATGCTGATTACATGATCTCAATGGGGGCATCAGACGCGACACAATGCTGGAACTTTCCTCTAACCTTAGGAGACCGTGCTCATAGATGGTTCTCCGCATTGACGCCCGAGTCTATTAAGTCATTTGGCCAGTTGACCCGAGAATTCTTATCCCACTTCTCGGGATTCGGAACGTATCTGACGCAAAAGCACCGACTGGCCAACATTTCACAAGGGGCCGAGGAAACTGATCAGCAATATCTTGAATGCTTTGACAAGATCCTTTTGGAAGGTGAGTCGGTCAGTGATGACACTAAAGTCGTTGCAGTTATGGCTGGACTGCGTAAAGGAACGGACCTGTGGAAGGAAATGCATTTATCATATCCTAGTACATACGCCGAGTTTCGCCATAAAGCCGGTGTATACGTGGCAATGCAAGAGGCCATGGCTAAGCAATTAGGCGTAGAAACTGATGACAAGAGGAATGGTAAGAAGCCCAGCGGTAGTGGGTACAAAGCTCCGAAGAATTTGAAGTCATTTGGAGAAACTACGGAATATAAGGACAAGCTTAATCAGGTGTTGACTACCACAATCGACCATGTCTTCACAGCTGTGAAGGACCAAGACATGTTTGCCGCACCCCGGAGGATCAGACAAGATAGAAGCAAGCTAAACCCGAACAAATTCTGTGCATATCATCAGAGTATCGGGCACTTCACTAGTGAGTGTCGTGACCTCTTGAAACAATTATGGAAGTTTTATGAAGATGGGAAGCTTGCGGAATTCATCAAGAAAGCTCCGGGAAAGAGACAACGATAGCCGAGATAAGCAGATTCGGATGATGAGGATGATGATGAAACGGAGAGGGCACCAAATAGACAAGTGAGTAGAGGTCCACCAGCGATGTCGGCACATCAGGAGCCTAACCGAGAGATCCTCGTGCTTGAAGAGATTGGCTCAGCAGGAGGAATGGTTGACGGTCGTCCAACATCAAAAAGGCAAAAGAAGGCGGAAATACTGGCGG
Source organism: Prunella vulgaris (assembly GCA_026898435.1). Taxonomy (NCBI): domain Eukaryota; kingdom Viridiplantae; phylum Streptophyta; class Magnoliopsida; order Lamiales; family Lamiaceae; genus Prunella; species Prunella vulgaris. Next base: position 167,707 of record JAPKLY010000242.1, on the reverse strand, counting down.
TCAATCAAGTACAAGAAACGGGGTCCGGGTCAAAGGTGCCGGCAAAACCAGCTGCAGATTTGGTGTTCTCACAGTCAGACCTTGAAGGGATCCTCACACCGCACAACGACTCCCTGGTCATCAGTGCAAACATTATGAACACGAAGGTGCACTGACTGCTAGTGGATACTGGAGCCTACACAAACATTTTGGTCAAGAAAACATTAGATCAGTTAGGAGATTACGAATCCTATATATAGGATTGTAATCATAAAATAGTGGGATTCGGAGAGGCTGTGACCGTCCCACTAGGTGTAATTCGCCTGTCAGTAGAACTTGTAGCGCTTGAGGACCCGGAAAGGAGGATGACTAGGTTGCTAGATTTTTTAGTCGTAGATCAACCATCCACCTATAACGGGTTCCTCGGTCGACCCTTCATTTCAGAATTCAAGGCTGCATGTTCCACTTACTATTATTGTATCAAATTCCCAACTTTTTAAGGTGCAGGTACGGTCAAAGGGGATCAAAAGAAGACACGAGAATGTTTACTAACTCTGAAGAAGCCTGTCACTCAGGTGTTAGTCTACGAAGACGTAGCACCCCAACATTCTCCAAATGAGCATTACATCTCGGACGCTATCTCCATCGACACCGAGATGATGGAAGTAGATCAAACGTCGGAGGAGATGGAGGCGGATGATACACCCCTACGAGATTAGCAGGCCGAGGGGCAAGGGGAAGAACACAATAAGTTCCAAGATGATGTACCAGCAACCATTGCTGAGCCCGAAGGCCAGATGCACGCGTCGCAAGATATCGAGCCCCAGTTGGGTTACGAACCAGTCCCAATGGAGATGGACATGCCTTTGGAAGGACCCATTGAAGACCCACGATGGAAAGACAAAAAATGACGTGCCACCCCGGTCGAAGACTTGAGGTCCATACAGGTAGATCCCAATAAAAAGGACTTAGAACTTTTTATTGGGGCGAAGTTGGAAGAACCTTATAGAAGTAGAATGGAAGAGTTCCTTCGGGCTAATCTCGATGTGTTTGCATGGTCACATGAGGACATGATGGGCATACCGATGGAACATGCATGTCATCGTCTAAACATTGACCCTACTAAGAAGTCCGTTCATCAGAAGAGAAGGAAGTATGGGCCAGATAAGTATGAAGCATTAACCGGCGAAGTGAAGAAGCTATTAGATAATAAGCTTATTAAGGAAGCACTATGTCCTCAATGGGTAGCAAATCCCATCCTGGACAAGAAGTCAAACGGAACATGGAGACTCTGTATAGACTTCACAGACCTCAACGCCGCATGTCCAAAGGATAACTTCCCATTGCCTCACATCGACCAGCTGGTAGACAATACGGCAGGACATGAAATAATGACATTTATGGATGCCTTTGCAGGTTACCATCAGATTGTCATGCACCCGGACGATCAAGAACATACAGCTTTCTACACAAATAAAATTTTGTTCTGTTGGAAGAGGATGCCCTTCGGGTTGATCAACGCCGGTGCCATGTATCAAAGACTAGTCAATAAAATGTTCGACCAACACCTTGGTGACACAATAGAGGTCTACTTCGATGACATTGTGGTAAAGAGCCTTAGAAAGGAAGATCATCTAGAGCACCTCAAACAAGCTTTCGACATCATGAGGACATATAACATGAAACTCAATCCAAAGAAGAGCAGTTTTGGGGTGCAGTCCGGCAAATTCTTGGGGCATCTGGTAAGCCAACGAGGAATAGAAGTCAATCCCACACAAGTCAAATGCATCCTAGAGATGGAACCTCCAAAAGACGTACGAGCAGTCCAAAGACTCACGGGATGTCTCATGGTATTGAACAGATTCATATCCAGATCCGGAGACAAGAGTAGACCGTTCTTTGAGTCCATCAAAGGTAAGGGCATCTGTAAAAGAACCGGAAAGAGCAATTACATCTGGACCGAGGCTTGCCAACGGGCGTTCGAAGACATAAAAAGCTATCTCAGCAACCCCCAGAACCTGTCAAAGCCCGTCCCAGGAGAAAAGTTATATTTGTACCTGGCAGCATCGGAGGTGGCCATAAGCTCAGCCTTAATACGTATGGAGGGCAAAACATATTTACCAATATACTATGTCAGCCAGGTGCTACATGAGGCGGAGCTGCGATATTCCCCAATGGAGAAGTTGGCATATGCATTAGTGATGAGCGTATGGAAACTCCGGCCATACTTCTTTGACCACCAAGTAGAAGTCTTGACGATGTTTCCCTTAAGGCAAATCTTACACAGACCAGACACTGCCGGATGATTGCTAAAATGGTCACTCGAGGTTAGCCAATATGGTATAACCTACGCTCCCCGAACAGCGATCAAAGGGCAGGCTCTGGCAGACTTCATAGTAGAGCTAACCTACCCTCAAGATCCGACGAGGGGACGTATATACCCATTGCATCTCTACGTAGACGGCTCAGCAACAAGTTCCGCAGCTGGTGCAGGTGTCATCCTAGTGAGTCCCGATAAACAAGTATTCACCTCAGCAATAAAGTTCGACTTCCTTGCAACTAACAACGAAGCCGAATACGAAGCACTTATTGCGTGATTGAGACTATCATTAGCTGTGGGGGCAACCAGACTTCAAATTTTCAGAGATTCGCAGCTAATAATGTCTCAAGTCCGAGGTGAATACGAAGCAAAGGATCGACAAATGATCATCTATCAAAGGATCATCGTGCATCTGATATCCAAGTTCGATCAAGTGTACATTGAGCAAATCCCCCTGCTAGAGAACACACAAACGGATGCTTTAGCTCGGTTGGCTACAAGCATCGGGGAACCAAGTATCTCGGAAGTGGTGGTCACAAAGCAAACTAATCCTTCAACATTTGATTATATTAATCAAGTGTTGAAGAGGGGGCAACAAATAATGAACAACCAAGAAGTGATTGACGACTGGCGTACACCCATCACTAAATACTTGGCCAATGGGGAGCAGCCGGGAGATTCGTGGGAAGCACGACGAGTTGTGAAGCAAGCTGCAAGATACACGATGATCGAGGGGCAGTTATACAAGAGAGGAATTTTATTGCCATTACTCAAATGTCTCTCCCCGAAAGAAAGTCAGAAAGTGTTGGAGGAAATCCATGAAGGAATATGTGGAGGCCACGCCGGGGGGCAAGCCTTAGCCTACAAGACTATAAGGCAAGGATACTACTGGCCAACACTGCGGAAGGATGCAATTAGATATGCTAAGAAATGTTTAAAGTGCCAACAGTTTGCTCCAAGCATTCACACCACAGCACAAGAATTAAATTTGTATATAGTCCATGGTCATTTGCCAAATGGGGTATCGACTTGATCGGCCCATTCCCTCTCTGAAAAGGTGGAGTAAAGTTCGTATTAGTGGCCGTGGACTACTACACCAAGTGGGCCGAAGCAGAAGCTTTAACAACGATAACCCAAGAAAAAATGATAAGCTTCATTTGAAAAAACTTGGTGTGTAGATTTGGGTTGCCGCAATCAATAGTCACGGATAATGGAAGACAGTTCGATAGGAGTAAGTTAAGAGATTTTTGCACATCTTGGGACATCAAGAAGCATTACTCCACACCATATCATCCTCAATCAAACGGACAAGTCAAAACCGTGAACAAGATCTTGAAGCACATCCTGAAGATTCGATTAGAAGAAAAAAAAGGCAGTTGGGCCGATGAACTGCCGGAGGTGTTATGGACCTATAGAACGTCTTACAGAACAAGTACCGGGGAAACACCATTCACAATGGCTTTCGGAGTTGTAGCAGTCATCCCGGTGGAGGTCCAACATCGGACATGGAGGATAATCAAATATGATGAAGAAGCAAATGAAGATGATATGGCGGTGGAAAAGGATCTGATTGAAGAAACAAAAACTTCGGCGGAATTGAGAAATGCCATCTACAAACGACGAGCTGAAAAATATTACAACTCACAGGTCAAGGATCGAAGGTTCAAGGTTGGCGACTTGGTGATGAGACGAATATTAGCAGTTCCTTCGGGGGTGTTTGGTCCAAAATGGGAAGGTCCCTTCAAGGTGACAAAGAGTTGGCCAAATGGGACCTATGACTTAGAGAATATGCAGGGCAACCTTTCGTCATACACTTGGAACGCGGCGCATCTCAAGAAGTTCTACCAGTAAAAGACTTGTAAAGATATTTCTTTTGAAACCTAGCTCGCCCAACATGTATAGGGGCAAGCGGGTTCGATTCAGATAAGGTTAAGGTTGTAAAGTCTTATTATGTTGAATAAAGAAGATGTTTCCTTTCAAATTGGTGTGTCAATAGATGTCTCAAGTTATAAGCTCAAAGGACTTACAAGTCCAAAATAAAGGCAAGGTATTGAGACTAACCCTACTGACATAACAGTAAAAGGGAGTCCTTACCGATCAATAAGCCTACATTGAAAGAGATGAAAAATAAAAGGTGTAAATTCGCAATTCCATAAAAGGAAAAGTGAGACGAATCAATCAAAACACCATACATAAAAATGAGCAATAACTAACTTAGACAAAAGTATCGACAAAACACAAGTATAAACAAACTCGATGAAAAGGAAACTGCATATTCATTAATGATCAAAGAAGTTTGAGTACATGTGGGGCGCCTTCATGGGCGAAGAAGTAAAAAGTTACAAAATAAAAGAAAAAATTACAAGGGGCGCCTTCATGGGCGAAGAAGCAAAAAGTTACAAAATAAAAGCAAAAATTACAAAAAGGACAAAAAGGGTCAAACACCCTACTGGTCGCAGGCTTGCTCGCCAGTCTGGGCGCCCGCTTGCCCGCCACCTTGAGCCTGCTCGCCCACGTGCTTGTCGGCCTGGTCGTCTGTTTGCCCACCGGTGCCTGAAGGTGAGAGACCCGGGAGAACCTCAATAGGAGACAAACCCTCGGTGTCTACCATTGCGTCATCCTCGGCATCAATCTGAAGTGGTGGGTAGTTTCCACCGATAATCTTAAGGGTGGGAGGCACAACGCTAAGGTCCACACCCATCTCCTCGATATCACCAATGTCAACCACCAAACCTTCTTTGAGAGGATGCTCGGTGAGAAAGTCAGTGAACTCCTTCTTCAGGGCCGTCCAAGGATCTTCATTCTCACCAACAGCATGGTGATAAGCCCGGAGGTTCTCGGTAAAGGCATAGACGAATCTGAAGTCGGAAGACTCAGCTCGGATCTCAGCAACGGTGTCGGCAGAATAGCACTCAGTGTGTGCGGCCTTGTGCTCGGCCAGCTGGGTTCGGATGTTTTGGAGTTCTCTTTCCAACTCGATAACCTTCCCGCGAGTAACCCGGCCCTCTTCCAGCTGAGCCCGCAAGCTTGTCAACTCCGCCCGGAGACTATCGGCTTCAGCCTTGGCCCTTTCAGCATTTGCAATCGCCGATTGCTCGGCATCTAGTGAAGCCTTGGCCTTAGCCTCCAGGTTCGCCGCCTTCTTCTTGGCATCATCCCTCTCCTTCCTCAGGGTGTCATTCAACACCGCGTATGACTTCTCCAAAGTCACGGCCTACTCAATGACGTGTTGAGTAGTGATGAGAGCACCACTCGAATGATGCATGGTCGTGCGGATGTTGTCGGTTAATGACTGGTGTTGGATGATAGCATCTTGAGGCTAAGTCCAATGACGGGCGATGGATTCAACAGACTTTGGAGAAGGCTCGGAAGCTCGTTAAGAGTCTTCGGAGGCCGAGCGAGGGCAAACTGATGAACCGCCGGGCCGCGGTGCTGGTAGCGCGAAGGATCGTACCTGTGTAAAGATTCATACAAGCAAACACTTAGAAAAATAAAAAAAAATCTAAGTATAAATGTGTGAGAAGTTTGAGAATCATACCCTGCCGCCCGTTCCTGGTCTCATCCAAGGATGGAGATATCCGACAACTGCCCGATAGAGCGGATGGGCGCGGGGGCAGTCGAAGTGCCAGCAGAGACTGGGAATGTAGGCACTGAGACCTCAACCCGGCCCGAGCCTCCTGAGCCTGAAGCTCTCATGGTCCTCGCCCTCTTGGCAGCATCACCTTCACGCTAGACGTGTGAACCATCACCTCGCTGCAACCGTCGGCTACCACCGCTGGGAGACCCACTGGGGGTTTGTCGATCGTCAGTCAGCAGATCGTGTGCTGGGTCCGGTGCCCATCCCCTTCTTTGTCTGGGCCGCCTTTTGAGCAGCCAACACTACGGACGGAGGATCTCTTTTGGTCCGTGCCATTCCGAACCTCTGGTTAAAGACTCGGAAGGATGGAGGGATGGCGATAGTGACCTCTGCAGCTGCAAACACCAGAAAACATAAAAAGAGTTAGAAATTTTTTCAAAATACATGTCAAAATTCTAAGATGCAACAATCATACCAGCGGGACGAGCAACTTGAGTTCGTAAGTGGTGAGGAGTCGTAATCAACCCCGAAGCAATGCGGCAACTAGTCTTGTTCAAGTATTCAAACATCCTATCCTTCTTATTCCGTCGACAGATGAGAATACAAGTAAACTTGAATTCCTCAGACAAACTTGTCTTCTTCCAACGCTGAGGAATCAAACCTGCAACACAAAGAACAAGACATTAGATACAATAACGAAAATAGTATTCAAAGTGCAACCAAGTCCTACGCTGCAACTCGCCAAACTCAATTGGGGACATAATGCGTCCCCCGAGTCCCTCATTGTTGTCCGGGGCACGCCAATCTCCACCAATGAAAAAGAACTGTTCTTTACAGTCCTTCACCTTGTTGGGCAGTCCCTCAAGGATCTTCATATCGTTGTGGGCCTTCAAGTAGTAGTAACCTTGACCCTCTTCAGAACACTTACTGAGGCAGAGTGTATAGTTCAACTCCTGTGGAGTCAAGTGATCTTTGTACTTTTCCAGGGCAAAGACTGTGCACATCGAGATCAGATACGTCCAAGCATTGGGTGTTAACTGCATAATAGCTAAACCCATAGTCTCTAAGAAGCGGCCGATGAGGGGGTGAAGGGGTAACGTCACACCAGCGGCCAGAGTGTGCAGATTAATCGCTGTCAGACCCTCCGGAGGGCAATCGGCTCTTTCCTTTTCATGAGGAGCGTACATCGTCACGTCACAAGGAATGTGATACTCCCTCCGGATGCTATCAAGGTCGTCCTCGTCAATAACACTCACCACAGTGTTTGCCTTGTAGTTGGTGCAGACACCTTTCTCAAGTTCTCGGTGTTGAATGATTTTACTAATTGTAATGTTATGTGGCTTAATTAATCTATGGAAATCACTCAAACAATAATCAAAAGATGAACAATAATCAAAAGATGGTAATTGGAATTACTGAGTGAAATGTAGAGAGAATTATAGAGAGATAAATTTTATAAGTGAGCTCTTTGTATTTGGATTTTCAGATCCTTACAAATGATCTATTTTTACCTATTTATACCCTTTTTAAGGGTGAGGTGGCGCCTATATAGGTCACATGGCTTCTGGTGGTGACAAGTGTCCTCCACATGTCACCCCCTGGAAGTTCTACCCCACTAACTCTAACCTAAATGACCCGAAGCCTTCATACAGGTTCCTTTAGACATCTTGTGTCTTCTTTCCCTCGAAGGAGGGACGGGCAATGTGGCGAGCAAGGGGGCGAGCATTGTGGCGAGCAACATAGGCTTATCCTCTTGGCTTGCTGCCTTGTCATATCCAGGCTGAGGGCGAGCATGGTGGCGAGCAGGCGGGCGAGCATAAGGGCGAGCAACTGGGGAATGGCCATGTTGGCTTGCTATTTCGACACATCTGGGCTCGGGCGAGCATCTGGGTGAGCACCCTGGCGAGCACGTGGGCGAGCAGCTTACCCGTTCCTGCTTGTTTACACTTGAGTTATTGTCTAATCTTCGAGCTTAGGTCCTTTTATCAACATTTGCCCCTCAGTATATGCTTTGATTTGACATTAGAGTATATACTGGAATTGATCTTTATCACGTAGACGAGCATCTGGGCGAGCAACTGGGCGATCAACTTAGCGAGGAACATGGTGCTCATCTTGGTGCTCGCCCTCCTGCTCGCTTTCTCTCGGGAAATGAGGTGCCTCCTCGTTTCATGTGCCAATCAGTCGCACGAAAAGGTGTGCCTTTTCAGAGACTTTTCAAATTTTTTTGCAACTTAGTCCCTAAAACTCTTTTCCCTCTTTCACTTTGACCCGAACGTATAAATAAGGGTTTCCTAAGTCACTATTCATCTCCTTCTTCATTCACTATTTCTCTTCTAGAATTTACGGCAATCCCATTCCTGAGTTCTTTCCGACAATTTTAGCAATCTTTATTATTCCGGCGACTGGTTTTGTGACTCAATATCCCAGGTAATTCCTCAATTCCTTTCGTCTTTTCTTTACATTACCTTCATTTTCTTTTAATTTTTGCATGTCCATTTTATGTATTCGTTTGTCGGATTCTTTGCCGGAATTTCTGACCGGAATCTCGTTGATGACACCCGCAATCCATAGTTAACACACCCTAGGATCGACTTTATCTTTTCTCCTTTCATCTCGAATCCATGTCGTCATCTTCGAGTTGGACGATCTCTCACCGGAATCTGGGCAAACGACCGATGGTGGAGAATGTAGAGAAAGGTGGCCCGATCGCGGGTTTGTCCTCTGTCCATTTGGCGTGATCCGATTCTGCGGTTGAAGAAGTTAATTGGTTTTTAGAGGAAGGAGACGGGCAGGCCGGCGAGGAGGCTGGCGAGCATCCCGGCGAGCAGCTGGGCGATCAGGAAATCGAGCAGCCCGCTGCTCGTCCCGAGGGGGATGATATAGAGGACGTAGAGATGCTCTCCAGTAGTGGTGATAGCGACGACTCTATCACTGAGTGGTTCGAGTCTGTTAGCTTCCCTCAACCGCACATGTCTGAGAGGTCCATCCCCGAAGGCATTGCACAAGAGTTCGACTAGAGAGCATACTACGAGCGGTATGCTACCGATTTCCCGACACCTCCTCGATAGTATCGAGAACTTGAAAAAGGTGACCGCACAAACTACAAGGCGAATACCGTAGTGAGTATCATTGATGAGGATGATCTTGACCACATCCGGAAGGAGTATCATATTTCCTGTGACGTCACTATGTATGCTCCTCGGGAGAAAGAAAGAGCTGACCGTCCTCCGGAAGGATTAACAGCCATAAACGTACATACCTTGGCCGCTGGTGTAACATTACCCATTCATCCCCTCATCGGGCATTTTTTAGAGACAATGGGTTTAGCGATCACACAGCTAACCCCCAATGCTTGGACGTATCTGATATCACTCTGCACGGTTTTTGCTTTGGAGAAGTATAAGGATCGCCTGACTCCTCAAGAGGTGAATTACACCCTCTGCCTTAGCAAGTGCTCTGAGGAGGGCCAGGGTTATTATTACCTTAAGGCGAGGAGCGACATGAAGATCCTTGAGGGACTGCCCAACAAAGTGAGAGATTGGAAGGAATAATTCTTTTTTATCGGTGGTGACTGGCGGGCTCCTGATAACAACGAGGGTCTTGGGGGACGTATAATGTCCCCAACTGAGTTTGGCGAGTTACAGCGTAGGATTCGTTTGCACTTCAAATTCCATCCTTGTTACAATATCTGACATCCTTTGTTCTTTGTGCCTACAGGCTTGATCCCTCAGCGTTGGAAGAAGACGAGCTTGTCTGAGGAGTTCAAGTTCACTTGCATTATTGTTTGTCGCCGGAACAAGAAGGACATAACTTTTGAGTACTTGAACAAGTTCAGTTGCCGCGTTGCTTCGGGGTTAATCACCACTCCTCACCATCTGCGAGCTCAAGTTGCTCGTCCTGCAGGTATAACCATTTTGAGTTCTTGTCTTAGAAATTTTGACTTTTAAAATTTTATGAAAACTTTCTAACTCTTTCTGTCTCTTAATGCTTGCAGCTCCTGAAGTCTCTATCGCTATCCCTCCGTCTTTTAAGACTTTAAACCAGAAATTCGGGATGGCACGTACCAAGAGGGATCCCCCATCCGTGGTGTTAGCAGCTCAAATTGCTGCTAAGACTACCAAGAAGACTGCTGGAACTGGGCCGAGCACACGATCCACTGCCCCCTCTCGAGCCCCTCGCACCGAAGCTCGACAAACTCCGGGTGACTCCCCGAGCGGCGGCGGTCACCGATTACAACGGGGTGACGGTTCACGCGTTGAGTGTGAAAGTGAGGTTGCCAAGAGGGCGAGGGTTTCAAGGCCTCCAAGTTCGGGAGGATTAGGTCGGGTCGAGGTTCTGGAGTCTACACCTCCCGTTTCCACTGGCACCCCGACTGCCCCGGCATCTATCCGCTCGATCGGTCAGTTAACTGACATCACATACCTGGGATGGGACCAGGAGCGGGCAGCTGGGTATGAGCCTCATACTTCTAACATGTTCATACTTCATGTTAACATTTCTAAGTATTTTCTTGTATGGCCCTTTAAGCAGGTATGACCCTACACGTTATCAGCATCGTAGCCCGCTGGTCCACCAGTTTGCACTTGCCCGTCCTCCAAAGTCTCTTAATGAGCTCAAGGGCCCGGTTCGAGGAGCTATTGAGTCTGTTGTCCGTCACTGGACCCAACCCCAAGACGCCATCATCCATCATCAGTCGTTGACTGATAACATCCGCACAGCCATGCATCACTCGAGTGGTGCTCTTATCACCGCTCAACGTGCTATCGAGCAGGCTGTGACGTTGGAGAAGTCATACGCGGTGTTGAATGATAGCCTAAGGAAGGAGAGGGACGAGATGAAGAAAAGAGTTGCCACATCTGAGGCCAAAGCTAAGGCATCTCTGGACGCCGAGCAATCAGCGATTGCAAGTGCTGAGAGAGCCCGGGCTGAGGCTGATGGTCTCCGGGTTGAGCTGGCAAGTGTCCGGACACAGTTGGAGGAGAGCAGGGTTGCCCGGGGAAAGATTGCTGAGCTAGAAAAAGAGATCCAAGCCACCCGGACCGAACTTGTTGATCTAAAGGCTGTACACACCGACTGCTATACTGCTGAGGCCGTTGCGGCTATTCGAGCGGAGTCTTCCGACTTCGGCTTTGTGTATGCCTTTGCCGAGAATCTGCGAGCCTATCACCATGCTGTTGGTGAGAATGAGGACCCCTGGACGGCCTTGAAGAAGGAATTCATCGACTTCCTTACTGAACGTCTTCTCAAGGAGGGTTTGGTGGTGGATATTGGGGACCTCGAGGAAATTGGGGTTGATTTAAGTGTCGTGCCTTCGACACTTAAGATCATTGGTGGAAACTATCCACCTCTTCAGATTAATGCTGAGGATGATGTGATGGTAGACACCGAGGGTCTATCTCCTTTCGAGGTCCTTCCAGGTCTTTCTCCCTCGGGCACCAGTGAGCAGGTGGGCGGCCAGGTAGGCTAGCAGGCCGTCGGGCCAGTAGATCAGGGTCGCGAACAAGCTGGCGCCCAGGCTGGTGAGCAGTTGGGCGACCAGCCTGGCGACCAGTAGAATGATGGGGTCTTTTTCCCTTTTTTTGTTTTATTCATCCTTGAAGACGTTTTTTACTTGTAATTTTTTTGCGATGCTCGTAACTTTCGCTTTTTCGCCTTCGAAGGCGCCCTATATGTATTTGAACTTCCCTTTGCTGTTTAATGAACTTGCAGCTTTTCTTTTATTAAGGCTATTTATACTTGTTTTGCTATTGATACTTTTGCCTCAGTTATTTAGTGCTCGTTTTTTATGTGCGATGTTTTAATTGATTCGTCTTACTTTTCCTTTTACGGAATCGCGAATTTACACCATATTTTTCATCTCTTTGGATGTAGGCTTGTTAATTGGCAAGGACTCCCTTTTAATGGTATAACCTTAGGGTTAGTCTCAGTGCCTTGCCTTCAATGTGGACTTGTAAGTCTCAAGAGCTTATAACTTGAGACATTTTTTTATACGCTTGATTTGAAAGGAAGCCTCTCTATTCAATATAATAATAACTTTACAGATTTGTCTCCATCTATTATGGACCTGCTTGCCCCTATACATGTTGGACAAGCAAGGTTTTCTTGAGAAATTTACATAAGTCTTCATTGGTAAAATTTCTTGAGATGTGTCGCATTCCACGTGTATGCCGAAGAGTTACCTTGCATATCCTCCAGGTCGTACGTCCCATTTGGCCAACATTTTGTTACTTTGAACGGACCTTCCCATTTCTGACCAAATACTCCAGTCGGGACTGCTAATATCCTTCGCATCACCAGGTCACCAATTTGGAATTTTCTATCTTTTACCTGCGAGTTGTAGTATTTCTTGGCTTGTCGCTTATAGACTGCATTCCTCAATTCTACCGAGGTTCTTGTTTCTTCAATCAAGTCTTTTTCTACCGCCATATCATTTTCATTTGCTTCCTCACTGTATTCGATTATCCTCCATGTCCGATGCTGGACCTCTACTGGGATGACTGCTTCAACTCCGAAAGCCATTGTGAATGGTGTCTCCCCGGTACTTGTTCTGTAAGACGTTCTATAAGTCCATAAGACTTCCGGAAGCTCGTCGGCCCAACTACCCTTTTTTTCTTCTAACCGGATCTTTAGGATGTGCTTCAAAATTTTATTCACTGCTTCAACTTGTCCGTTTGATTGAGGATGATATGGTGTGGAGTAATGTTTCTTGATGTTCCAAGATGCGCAAAAGTCTCTTAACTTACTTCCATCAAACTGCCTCCCGTTATCCGTGACTATCGACTGTGGTAACCCAAATCTGCATATCAGGTTCTTCCAAATAAAGCTTATCATCCTCTCTTGGGTTATCATCGTTAGTGCTTCAGCTTCGGCCCACTTAGTGTAATAGTCCACGGCCACCACTACAAATTTTACCCCTCCCTTCCCGGGAGGGAATGGGCCGATCAAGTCGATACCCCATTTAGCGAATGGCCACGGACTATATACTGACTTCAATTCTTGTGCTGGGGTGTGGATGCTCGGAGCGAACTGTTGGCACTTCAAGCATCTCTTAGCATATCTGATAGCATCCTTTCGTAGTGTCGGCCAATAATACCCTTGCCTGATGGTTTTGTAAGCCAAGGCTTGTCCCCCAGCATGTCCTCCACATATCCCTTCATGAATTTCCTTTAACACCTTCTGCCCTTCTTCCGAAGAAAGACATTTGAGTAATGGGAGTGAGATTCCTCTTTTATATAACTGCCCTTCGACCATCGTGTATCTCGCGGCCTGCTTCACAATCCGCTGTGCTTCCCATGTATCTCCTGGCTGCTCTCCGTTGGACAGGTATTTACTGATAGGTGTTCGCCAATCATCGGTAGACTGTTGCTGGCTATTGATTATCTGTTGCCCCCTCTTCAACACTTGATTAACATAATCAACTGTTGAAGGATTAATTAACTTTGTGACCACCACTTCTGAGATGCTTGGTTCTCCGGTGCTTGTGGCTAACCGGGCTAAAGCATCTGCTTGGGTGTTCTCTAGTCGGGGGATCTGCTCAATGTATACTTGCTCAAACTTTGATATCAGGTGTGCAACGATCCTTTGGAAAATGATCATTTGTCGGTCCTTCGCCTCATACTCTCCTCGGACTTGAGATATGATTAGCTGTGAATCTCCGAAAACCTGAAGTCTAGTCGCCCCCACAGCTAATGATAGTCTCAAACCCACGATAAGTGCCTCGTATTCAGCTTCGTTGTTTGTTGCTAAGAAATTGAACCTTATTGCGGAGGTGAATACCTGTTTATCGGGACTTATCAGGATGACACCCGCTCCGGCTGCGAAACTTGTTGCTGAGCCGTCCACATAGAGGTGCCATGGGTAAATATGTCCCCTCGTCGGATCTTGAGGGTAGGTTAGCTCTACTATGAAGTCTGCCAGAGCCTGCCTTTTGATCGCTGTTCGGGGTGCGTATGTTATACCATATTGGCTAACCTCTAGTGACCACTTTAGTAATCGTCCGGCAGTATCAGGTCTATGTAAGACTTACCTCAAGGGAAATGTTGTCAAAACTTCCACTTGATGGTCGAAGAAATATGACCGGAGCTTCCGCACACTCATCACCAATGCATATGTCAATTTCTCCATTGGGGAATATCGTAGTTCCGCCTCATGTAGCACTTGGCTGACATAATATATTGGTAGATGCGCCTTACCTTCTGCACGCACCAAGGCTGAACTTATGGCTACTTCCGATGCCGCTAGGTATAAGTATAGCTTTTCTCCCGGCACCGGCTTTGACAGGATCTGGGGATTACTGAGGTAATTCTTTATATCTTCGAACGCCTTTTGGCAAGCATCCGTCCACACAAAGTTGGTCTTCCCGGTTCTTTTGCAGATGCCTTTGCCTTTGATAGACTCGAAGAAGGGTCTATTCTTGTCCCCAGATCTGGATATGAATCTGTTGAGTGCCGCGAGACACCCAGTAAGTCTTTGAACTGCAGGTACATCCTTTGGGGGTCCCATGTCCAGGATACATTTGACCTGTGAAGGGTTGACTTCTATGCCCCGTTGACTTACGAGATACCCCAAGAATTTGCCGGATTGTACCCCAAAGCTGCTCTTCTTTGGGTTAAGTTTCATGTTATACGCCCTCATGATGTCGAACGCTTGCTTGAGGTGCTCCAGATGGTCTTCTTTTCTAAGACTCTTCACTACAATATCGTCAACATAGACCTCCATTGTGTCACCAAGGTGTTGGTCGAACATCTTATTGACTAATCTTTGGTATGTGGCGCCGGCATTGATCAGCCCGAAGGGCATCCTTTTCCAACAAAATAAATTTTTGTTTGTGTAAAAGGCTGTGTGTTCTTTATCATCAGGGTGCATGGCAATCTGATGGTAACCTGCAAAGGCATCCATAAACGTCATTAGCTCATGTCCCGCTGTATTGTCCACCAGCTGGTCGATGTGGGGCAATGGAAAGTTATCCTTTGGACATGCGGCGTTGAGGTATGTGAAGTCTATACATAACCTCCATGTTCCATTTGGTTTCTTGACCAGGACAAGATTCGCCACCCATTGAGGACACAGTGCTTCCTTTATAAGTTTATTGTCTAATAGTTTCTTCACTTCGCCGGTCAATGCCTCATACTTGTCTGGCCCATATTTTCTTCTCTTCTGACGGACAGACTTCTTTGTGGGATCTATGTTCAAGCGATGACAAGCATGCTCCATCGGTATGCCGGTCATATCTTCGTGTGACCATGCAAACACATCGAGGTTAGCCCGAAGGAATTCCTCCATTCGGCTTCTATAAGGCTCCTCCAACTTCGACCCAATAAAGAGCTCTAAATCTTGTTTATCTGGGTCAACTTGTATGGATCTGAGCTCCTCAACTGGTGTGGCGCGTCGCTTTTTATCTTTCCACCTGGGATCATCAATTGGTCCTTCGAGGTGTATTTCCATCCCCACCGGGATAAGTTCATAACCCAACCGGGGCTCAATGCCTTCCGGGGCCTTTGTCTGAACTTCCGGTGCTGCTTCCATTTCACCACTCTCTCTGGCTATGGTTGCAGGATCTTGATCTTGATTCTTTGGGTTATTAACCGTCTGCTCCTCGTTCGGCCGGTCTTGCTGGAGTGCATTATCTATCACCATGTCCTCCGATGTTTGGTCCACTTCTATCATTTCGGTGTCTATTGAGACATCATCCAAACCACTCGGCTCGCTCGTGGAGGGTTGTGATATTAGATCTTCAAACACTAACACCTGGTTAACGGGCTTTTTCAGAGTTAATAGGCATTCTCGCGCCTTCTTCTGGTCTCCTTTGACCGTACCTGCACCCTTAAGAGTTGGGAATTTAATACAATAGTAGTAAGTAGAACATGGGGCTTTAAATTCGGAAATGAAAGGGCGGCCGAGGAACCCGTTATAGGTGGACGGTTGATCTACAACTAAGAAATCTAACAACCTTGTCATCCTCCTTTCCGGGTCCTCTAGCGCTACAAGTTCTACGGGCAATCTTATTACACCTAGTGGGATGGTCACAGCCTCTCCGAATCCCACTATCTTGTGATTACAATCCTCTATGTAGGATTCGTAATCTCCTAACTGGTCTAGTGTCTTTTTGAACAGGATGTTTGTGTAGGCTCCAGTATCCACTAGCAGTCGGTGCACTCTTGCGTTCATGATATTGGCGCTGATAACCAAGGAGTCGTTGTGCGGTGTAAGGATCCCCTCGAGGTCTGCTTGAGAGAAAGTCAGATCCACAGTTGATTTAGTAGTTGCTTTCGATTCGGACCCCATCTCCTGTACCTGATTGACCGCCCGAATCTCCGCTTTCTTCTGCCTTTTTGACATTGGACGGCCATCTACCATCCCTCCTGCCGAACCAATTTCTTCGATCACAAGGATTTCTCGGTTCGGCTCCAGATGCGTCGGCCTTGCTGGTGGACCTCTTCTTACTTGTCTGTTCGTGGCCCTTTCTGCCTCATCACTACCTTCGTCATCTGAGGCTTCCTGTCTTGTCTGACGTTGCCTTTTTCCCGGAGCCTTCTTTACGAATTCGGCTAATTTCCCATCTTTATAAAATTTCCACAATTGTTTCAACAGATCACGGCACTCACTAGTGAAGTGTCCGATACTTTGATGGTACGCACAAAATTTATTTGGGTTTAGCTTGCTTCGATCCTGCCTGATCCTTCGAGGTGCAGCCAACATATCCTGATCCTTCACGGCTGTGAAAACGTGGTCAATCGAGGTAGTCAACACTTGGTTTAATTTTTCTTTGTATTCCGCCGTGTCCCCAAATGATTTCAAATTTTTCGGGGCCTTGTAACCACTACCACCAGGCTTCTTTTCTTTCCATTCTTCTTGTCCTCAGTCTCTGGACCTAACTGCTTGGC
>JAPKLY010000242.1:124566-150545 GCA_026898435.1 Prunella vulgaris | reverse complement strand
CACTTGAGTTATTGTCTAATCTTCGAGCTTAGGTCCTTTTATCAACACTCGGTATTGTCGGGGAGGGGTTGGAAAGTCAGCGGTATACCGATCGAAATAAGCTCTCGAGTCAAGCTCTTGTTCGATACCTTCAGGGATGGACTTCTCCGACATGTGAGGTTGCGGGAAGCCAACGGACTCAAACCATTCGGTGATAGAATCATCACTATCATCACCACTGGAGAGCACTTCCACATCCTCTTGGTCATCATCATCGGGGCGATCAGCGGGCTACTCAACTACCTGTTTGCCCGGCTGCTCGCCCGTCTGCTCGCCGACCTGCTCGCCTCTCTCCTCTAACAGACGATCAACCTTCACGACCTCGGATCAGAGCCTGCCAGATGAACCGATGAGAGGCCAGCAATCGGACCACCTTCCTCCATGGGTTGTTTGCCTGCATTCCGATGAGAAATAGTACGGCTTGAGGATGATGACATGACTCGAGAAAAGAGGAGAAAAGAAGTTTATCCTAGGAAGGGGCTAACTACCGATTGGAAATGTCACCACCAAGATTCCGATCAAGTAGTCCGATGGAAAATCCGACGAACGAGCCCAGAAGATGGAAATTCAAAATTAAGGGAAAGAGAGGATAAAACCAAAGAGAAATGTTAAAATACAAAGTAAGTAAGAAATTACCTTCAAATAAAACTCTGAAGTCGCTCGTCAAAATGGGAATAGCAAGGGTCGCCGGAAAATCAAAGATGAGCTTGAGCCACCAAAAATTTCAGAAGAGTGAACAAAGTAAGGAGGAAGATGAACAGTAAAAAAAAAGCCTTATTTATACATTAGGGTTAAAGGAAAATGAAAGAAAAAGCTCAGGGACCATTTTGCAAAGTATTTGAAAAGTTTTAAGGAGTGCGCCTTTTCGTATGATTGATTGGCACACCAAACAAGGGGACGCCTCATTTTTTGGAAACGTCACTTCGGTTATCAAAGGATAGGACGAGCATGAAGGCCGAGCACCAAGTCGAGCACCATGCTGCTCGCCTAATTGCTCGCCAGCATGGTGAATCAATTCCAGCATATACTTTGATAAAGAGAAACCAAATCAAAGCATATACTGGGGGGGCAAATGTTGATAAAATGAGTTAAGCTTAATATTTGAAGAATAGTTAAAGTGAAAGCAAGTTGAAGGGTAAGTTGCTCGTCACCCTGCTCGTCAGCTTGCTCGCCCGCTTGCTCGCCTGGCTCAGGGATGGCAAGGCAACAAGCCCACATGGCCACACCCAAGTTGCTCGCCACCCTGCTCGCCACCTTGCTCGCCTGGCTCAGGGATGGCAAGGCAACAAGCCCACGCGGCCACACCCAAGTTGCTCGTCACCTTGCTCGCCAGTTTGCTCACCCAAGCCCTAGGGTGTCGAAGCAACAAATCCATAAGGTTGAGACCAAGCTGCTCACCCCATTGCTTGCCCAGATGCTCGCCAAGTTGTTCAACAGACTCAGTAGTGACAAGGCATCAAGCCATAAGGCTAAGCCAAAGGTGCTCTCCCACCTGCTCGCTATGTTGCTCGCCCGGATGATCGCCCTTCTCTCAGGAATGAAGACACAAGATGTTCAGTGAACCTAGGAGGAAGGCATAGGTCGTTAAGGTTAGAGTTAGTGGGGCAAGTCATTAAGGTGGTAAAAATATGCCACCTCACTAATAAGAGAGTATAAATAGGTGAAAACACCTCATTTGTAAGGATCTGAATTTCCAAATACAATAAACACCTAACAGCATTTCTCTCTCTACAGTTTCTCTCTTATATTCATAAATTATTACAAATTATATCTTTGATTATTATTTGAGTAATTCCCTAAGATTAATTAGCCACATAAACTTTCAATTACAAGAATTGCTCAACACTTCTGAGTTAAGAACAACCTTCCTTTGTCTTTATCTCTGATAATTTCCATGCCCAGTATCCTCTTCGCACTTCCCAGATCCTTCATGTCAAATGTGCTACTCAGCTTAGCCTTTAGCTTCTGAATTCTTTCAGGACTCTTGCTTGCAACCAACATGTCATCCACATAGAGCAGCAGATATGTGAGTACTTCCTTTCCTTGTTTCTCAAGATAGACACAACTATCATACCAGCATCTTGTGAAGCCTATAGAGATCATGAAACTATCAAACTTCTTGTACCATTGCTTAGGACTTTGCTTCAGTCCATACAATGATTTTTTCAGTAGACACACATTCTCCTGATTTCCTGGTAGAATAAAACCTTCAGCTTGTTGCATGTGTATTGTTTCTTCCAGATCTCCATGTAGAAAGGTTGTCTTGACATCTAACTGTTGAAGCTCTAGGTCCTCCTAAGCTACCTTTGACAATAGAATTCTGATTGAATAGTGTTTAACAACTGGTGAGAATACCTCATTGAAATCTATCCCATATCTCTTAGTGAAACCTCTAGCTACAAGTCTTGCCTTGTATCTCCGTTTCTCTCTTCCTCCTGACCACATTTCAGATTTCTTCTTGAAGATCCATTTGGAACTGACTATCTTCTATCCCTGAACTTTGTTCACGAAACTCCAAGTGTTGTTATTCTCTAATGACTGAAGTTCCTCAGTCATTGCCAATATCCATCTCTCTTTATCTTTGCCTGACATAGCTTCAGCATAATTTTGTGGTTCCTGATGCTCTATCTCTTCAGCGGTTATCAGGGCATAGGACACCATGTCAGCCTGACCAAACCTAGTCGGAGGGTGTATGCTTCTCCTATGTCTGTCTCTTGCTAGACTACAATTTCTGAGATCTTGACCTTCAGTATCTGAAATTGAATGGTCAGAATGATCATCAGTATCACTTTCCTCAGACTAATCCTGAGTCCTTCCTGATTTTTCACCTAACTCAGTGCCTGCTTGTCCTGAGTTCTTGTCAGGATTCTCTACCTCAATCTGAAATCCATCTTCTGAAAGAATACCATCCGAGTCCTGAGTGCTTATGGCCTGATTGTATCCCATGACTTTCTCATTAAAATTCACATCCCTACTGACAATACACCTTTTGTGACCAGGTTCCAGACACCATAACTTGTATCCTTTTACTCCCTTAGGATAACCAATAAAGATACATCTCAGTGCTCTAGGTTCCAACTTATCCTGCCTAATGTGGGCAAAAGCTGAGCATCCAAAGACCTTCAGGTTGTTGCAATCCGAGATCCTTCCATACCACACCTCATCAGGTGTCCTGAACTCAATAGCTGAGGACGCTGACTTGTTAATAAGATAACAAGCTATACTGACTGCCTCCCCCCAAAACACCTTGGGTAGCTTTGCATCTGACTACATACTCCTGACCTTTTCCAGGATTGTCCTATTGATCCTCTCAACCAAACCATTTTGCTGAGGATTTGCAGGAACTGTCATGTCTAGTGATCCCCCTTTCTTTGCAGAAATTGTTAAACTCCTCTGATACATACTCCAATCCATTATCAGTCCTGAGATGTTTAATGGATCTTCCTCTTTTATTTTTTGGTTCACTGACCCAATCTCTGAACTTTGCTAAGGCCTCACTCTTCTGCTTCAGTATGAACACCCATACTTTCCTACTGAAGTCATCAATGACTGTCATGAAGTATCTTCCACCTCCATGAGTCTCCACCTTAGCTGGTCTCCAGATATCAGAGTGAACATAATCCAGAGGTGCATCAGTAGTTTTCTTACCCTTTGGAAATGGAATTTTCTTGGATTTTCCCAGGACACAATGATCACAGAAATCCATCTTCAGTACCTTTCCATCTCCAAATACCTTCCACTTTGAAAGTTCTTGGAGCCCCTTTTCTCCAATATGGCCTAACCTTTTATGCCATATCATTACCTCAGTGCTGTCCATAACATTGTTTGCTGACCCAGTAGAAGTGCTCCCAATCAGGATATACAACCCATTGACTTTCTTGTCTTTCATGTATACCTTCTTGTCTTTGGTTATCAGGATGTAACCATCCTCAGTGTTGAATTCATAACCCCGTTGATTTAGGGAACCCAGGGAGATCAGATTTCTCTTTAGTTCTGGCACCAGCCTCACATTTGAGAGTATCCTCTCTACTCCATCATGCAGCTTCATCCTGACAGAACCACTCCCTTTCACCTTACATGTTTGATTGTTGCCCAGCACAACTGAGCCTCCATCAAACCTCCTCAACTCCTTGAATAATGATTCATCCGGGCACATATAGAATGAACATCCTGAATCTAGTACCCATTCATCACTCAGTTTCATGTTAGTAATCGTCAACACCTCAGCACTATCACACCCTTCTTCAGCAGCAACAGTTATATCAGTCTTTTGTTCTTCTCCCTGATTCATATTTCTGTCAGGGTAATTCTTATTGAAATGACCAGTTTTGTGACAAGCAAAACATTTTCTCCTCTCAACGAAATCACCAGATTTTGACCCCTTTGTGTTCTTCTTCTTCTTGTTCTGAAACTCTTTCTTGCCCTTCTTGAACCTGACATTCAAGTCAGCCTGAACTGAATTTTTCTTATCAGTTTGTAGCTGAAAGACACTTTGTTTTCAGCGCACCCAAAATGTCATCAAAGGACAATTGATCCTGCCTCCCAAATAGTAAAGTATCCTTGAAATTCTCAAAGGATTTAGGCAAAGAATTCAGGAACATCAAAGCCTTATCACCATCATCAATTTCCACTCCTATGTTCTCAAGATCATCAGCAGCCTTGTTGAATTCCTCAAGTTGCTCAATCAACTCCTTCTCTTCATTCATCCTGAAGAAAATTAGTTTCTGCTTCATAAACAACTTGTTGGTGACAGACTTGGTCTGATACACCTTCTCCAATCTATTCCAAACACCAATGACAGTCTTCTCCTTGCACACCTCCCCCAGAGGCTTATCCCCCAAGCACAAGATGATTGTGCTATGTGCCTTTTCCAATATTTCTTGTTTCTTGCCTGGATTTTCTGACGAAGTAGATGACCATTGATCTTCAGTCTTCAGAGCATTGGCTAGCCAATGATGAGTCAAGAGAGCCTTCATCTTGATCTTCCACAAACTAAAATTGTTTGCTCCAGTGAATTTCTCAAAATCCAATTTAGTAGATGCCATGATTGATGATTAACCAGTCGATTCTTCCTTCCTTTCCCACAGACGGTGTCAATTGTTGTGAATTTTTGGAACGAATCAATCTCAATAAGACTTGAAGTAATCAGAACAATTGTGAAGAATTCCCAAGAACACACTCAACAGAAATAAAATGGAAATCAAAAGAACAAGCAATTTACGTGGTTCGATCAAATTGATCTACGTCCACGGATGGGGTTTCCTCACTTCACTCATAGAAATGTTAACAGAATACAAGTTTTCTCTCACAAATATTTAAAATGTCAACTCTCTTTCAATTCACTGGGATGAATACGTATTTATAGACATATCCTTTAACCGCCTTTAAGCTATTAACCAATCAACGAATTTGTATGGTTATAACCGCCCAGAATAACTGTTCCGGCGTCCAATAGGATTACTCAGCCAGCTGTCCAAATAACCGACTTTATCACTCTGTCAAAAACGCCTCCGCCATACTCTGTTGTCAGCTCAGGATATGATTCAGCATGAATGACTCAGGAAGTAGGTGATTTCAGCTCAGGATAATCTTCTCAGGATAGCGGCTTCAGGTCTACTGAGTCTTCAGTACAAGTGTCTTCATTGATCATAACACTCAGGATGAGAGTCAGGATCAGCACACTCAGACTCAGGATGAAACCTTCGCTCAGGCTCAGGACCAGTTTCTGTCAGGCTCAGGATGACACCTCAAGAATTTTCCTCCGGATCCAAAACCTCAGGATCAGGATTCCTGACTAGATTTCAGTATCCAAACTCAGCTTATCTTTACATATAACACATAATTTTAAAAATAATAATATTTTATTAATAAATGTAGGTTTCATGTCATGAGATAATTTCGTACAAGACTTACTCAATATATACATACACATTGAAAATGAACATATATATACCAATAAACACAAACTTATATATCCACCACAAATATACTAATAACATATAAATAGAAAATCTAATATTGTTTTAATTACTTATTTAAATTTATTTATATAATATTATTATATTTATAATAGACGTATAAACAGGGTTGCATAGGTGCGGGAGTACGGGTGCGGGTGCGATAGGATACAGGGTGCGGGGATTCTATTTTTTGAAAATTTTAGGGTGCGATACGGCAAGGATACATTTATTTATTAATATTTTTTATATATGATACACATATGTATATATCAAGAAATTATTCAAATATCATCAACAATTTATCATAAAAGTCTTAAATAAAAATTCAATCAAGCTAAAAATAAAATAAATCTTGCAATTTAAGTCACTACTTAACTAAGTTTAGAAAGTTCAAATGAAATTCAAATAATATATAACATAAATGACCTAATTCAAATTATTGTTCATCATTATTTGGTTCATCACCAAATAAAATAGTCATGTTTAATAAATAACACTACTTCAATTTAAGAAAAAATTAAATATAAAAAATTTCAAATTCATATTTAATAGTTCATATTCATATATTTTACACACAAATAAAAATTCAAAAAATTTGAAAAATAGTTCACAACTCCACAATAAAATCACATATTAAAAAGTATATTTTAATTTTATTAATGAATATTAATATTATTAATATTCTTTTGTTGTATCACATTTTTTATTCTTTTTTTTGTGATTTTAATATTATTTAATATATTGATTTTATTTATATTTAATTTTACTTTCAAATTTTTTAAAAAAAAAGAAATAAACTTAATTTTATTTGAAAAATAAACCCCGTCGCACCCTTCGAGTATCGAATTCTTTTATAAAACGTATCTGATACGCGTATTCTAAACTTTTTTTTAAAAAATTCTCAAGGATACACCACGTGGCGTATCCCGTGCGAATCTCACACGAATCGCATCCACATTCGTACCCTTCGCGTATCCGATACTAAATTTTTTTTTTTTTTTAAGAATCCATGCATTATAAGCATATAAACTTACATTCACAGATAATCCTATGACCATTTCGAATAAACCCATAATTGGAAAAAATAGTATACCCACTCTATGTTGTTTTACAAGTGGGGAACCCTTTTTTCCAAGGCAGGCATTATAGTCATTCTGACAAGAATAAACTAGAAAGGGTGTTAATGCTGAGGGCGGCGACCGCCACAGCCCACCAATACAACTTCAAATTTCAATCTCCAGCGGCAGCCAATTAAAATCCCATAATTTTCCGACAAATTTAAAGCATGCTTGCGATGCAATAGACTTTAGCTAAAAGAAAAGTCTGCTTACATTAGTTCCCACTCTCAAGTCATATAAAGAAATTTTATTTTTAAAAATATTATATTCCCTCCGTTTGGTAGGAATTTAAATTGTACGAAATGACACATTTTTTAAAAAAAATATTTTATATATAAAGTAATAATATATGAATAAAAATATGTATAAATTTATGAATGTACACATAAATTGATGTTACTTTTTTTATAATGTGCAAATTTGTGTGGGACGTTCACATAAAAAAATATACAAATTCTGGAGAAATAGAAGGAGTATATTTTAATTCAGGTATTAATTGTACGGTAGTATATTTTTAATATGTTGCTTTATTAGTTTGAAAATTTATTTTATTATCATTGGTAAGCCATTTTTGACGTTTTTTTTTAATCAGAATTTTACTAAACAAAAGATTGGATATCGGTATCACGTATACCCAATCCTATCGAAACAAACAATTTAATGAGTACAACAAATCTAATAAAGTTACAATTTCAAAGAAACTCTAGAATCTATATCTCAGTCGTTGAAAGAATGGGGAACTGTGGTTTAGCGAGACATGGAAGGATACTGTGGATATTGTGTATAAAAATTATGTTATATAAATATTCAATTTATTAATAAATAGAATTTTGAATATCTTATAATATCATTCGACATATTATACTCCCTCCGTCTCTTTATAAGTTATTCATAATTTTTGGGCACTAATATTAAGAAGGGTATAAAAATATTGATATAGTACATATGATGTGATGGAGAAAAGTGAAAAATAATGAAAATAGTTTAAAATGTATTGAAAATAATAATAAAAAAAGTAAATTATAATTTTTTAAAAAATAAAAAAACAAATAAGCACCATATAGTAAAATAAACAAAAATAACAAAATGAGTCATTTATAAGCAGAAGAAAGAGAATATTAAACTACGTGCCAATAAAATTTTCCTCTAGGCATTAACCAACTTTAAAGACTCATCTTTTACTCGTCCTGAAACTTAGAGCAATTATAAGAGTAGATTTTTAATAATGACAAAAGTAATTTTTAAATAATAATAGAAGCAACTTTTTAATAATAATGTTGGGGGATTGTTATAAGTAAATGATTATATGGCTAATTATTCATGTAAAGTTACCCAAATAATAATCTTGTAAAGTAAATCAATTTCATTATATGAAAATGTAGAGAGGATATTAAGTGAGCAACCTTCAGTGAGATAGATGTCCTTCATCTAGTAGGGATCTTGATCTGCTCGCCTCTTTCTAAAGTGTTAGGTGCGCATCCACGCCTGCCCTCATTGTTTGGGTATGATTGGTTGTTTCATCGGCATTAATTATGGTGTTGGGCGAGCAGTTCCAACTTATAATTTTCTCTGTTGGTTTGTTGAACTTGTGCCTTCAAGGTATGTGGCGAGCAGTTTGATTTGGTCTTGTAGATTTGCTGACTTGGTACACTCCTATGTGCCTTTTTGGCTCCACCTAATAAGGCGCGTGGCCAGAAATATCAAAATATGAGTTGAATTCAATACAAGAGAAAGTGATTCCAAAGCCATTGCAATATTTTGTCAAGCCTCTCAAATACTACAAGTTAACCTTATATCTCCTTTAATTCGTTTTCAATGGAAATCGAACACAGACCACTCACTCAAGTAAGGAGTCCGGTGGCCAAATGAGCTAGTCCACTTGGTTATCTATTAATACAATTAGTTTGTCATCCTATTCCCATTAAAATACATAAACACGTCATTGTGACTAACCATGTTAATAAGAATAATTCACACAAATACCATTTACATAGCAAATACTTCAGAATTATTCAAAATGCATATGGTGGAACAAAATGGTTCTAGGTAAAACTTGCATAATCTCAACTACAAGTATAAAAGGAAATAGAAAACTTATACTAATAACATCTTTTAATCTTAAAATAAGATATGAAGAAAAAAATTTGAAGAACAAATTCGAGTACATGCGGCCAATTTCTCACGTTGGAGCCAAATCGTTGTAAAAAAAAAACTTTTCATGATTGAATCATTTTCACACACACTACTAGTTTATCACAAAGCAACTGTAATCGGTTCATATAGAAAATTGCAGTTAAAATATCTACAAACAAATACAAAATGTAACGATGTGAGACAAAATAAAAGTGACACCAAGTATATATAGAGTGTTATTATCAACAAAATGATAATAAGATTCCAGTGCGTGCACCAATGCCACAAGAACACCTCATTGGATTAGAAGGTATCATGCATATAATGATGAAAATGTCATGACATTTATTGTAGAAATCATGATAATATATAGTAGTATAATTAATTAATGCACTGGCCATACAAAAGTAGTCGTTCCACAATATATAAAAAACCTCGATAAGAGATGCCCACTGCAGTGACTTAAAGTAATTGAACGATTACTATAAATAAAACACCCAACTGCTGATTCAACAATTAAGACAGACAGCAAATTTAGTAAAATGTTAAAACTTAAGTCTAAAACCGTCCAGTGAAAAATCCAAGACACAGATAATACCAATTGATATGCATTGTAGCACTCAACTTATTACCTATCACCAAATACGTACAGGGGAATTAAAATTTCAATTGCCTCCATCTAAATCATCAACTGCAAAATCTAAGATCCCCAGTCAAATGCCAAAAAACACCAAATTTCTGCTTAATTTACAAGCCTTAGACAGAGGCAATTCCGAATTAAACTAATACTCCCTCTGTCCCACATGAATTTGCACACTTTTTTTATTTGGACGTTCCACACAAATTTGCACACTACTAAAAAAGGAAATATTGATTTACGTGCACACTCACAAACTTATACATATATTTACTCATATGCCACTACTTTATATATAAAATACATTTTCCTTAAAAAATGTGCCGTCCCGTAGGGTGCAAATTCCTACGGACGGAGGGAGTATTTCACAATATTTTTAGGGGCTAAGTGAACGTAAAAATAATAAACGGAATTTAGATCAAATTAGTAGCATCTGAATCCCTAAAAACTTGTTTTCCCATGTGAATGCAAAATACCATCAACCACCGTTGAATTATAACCTGCAAATGGCTAAATTTGTGAGAGCCAGCTCATTCTAGTTCTCTTGAACAGCCCCCAATGATATCAATAAATATAAAACTAATTGGAATAAGAAAGAAAGACAAGCAGCAATAGATCATGAATATATACTAACAGCCAATAACTTAATTTCTAGGTTGAAGAGATCATACCTCCTACAATATATAAAAACCCAGAGAAATACATCTTTTATATATATATATATATATATATATATATATATATATATATAAAGGAACGACATTGCAAAAGCAGAAACATACTTACCATTCACTGAATTTTTACTTCTCGCTTAAAAAGAGAGGCTAACTGTAATTTTAAAAATTATCTATGTGATTACTAAAAATATGAAATGACTTTCCATAATAACAGGAGAGATTTTTTAAAAATACACATGATATATATGCTGTAATTATTTCAAAAATAAATAAATATTTACCTTATTAAATAGGATTTTTAATTTTAAAAAATGAAAGAATAATCTTTCAAAATAGAATAATAGTGAGAATAATTTGAAAATACATATAAAAATGATTATAATGAACTTGAAAATCTTATTGTAGTATAAAATACCACATTGCACATAATTTTAAAATCATTTGGTTTAAAATTTTAGGGGTGACTTACATATAGGTTCAAAAAAGTCACTATATTTACAAATAGGTGCTGTGCAGAAAAAAAATATACTTATGTGCTGTAACCTGCAAATTTTTCACAGAAATTAATAAACTCTTTTATTAATATTGCGAAAAGAAAATTACAAAGAATATTTATGAATTTGAATTTAAAGGTATCGAGCGATTGTTTGGTCCAATCTCTATTCGATCCTCTGATTCTTCTCTTCGAGTCTTGACTTGGTCTTGATTTTAT
The DNA here is from genome assembly GCA_026898435.1 of Prunella vulgaris. Lineage (NCBI taxonomy): Eukaryota > Viridiplantae > Streptophyta > Magnoliopsida > Lamiales > Lamiaceae > Prunella > Prunella vulgaris. Next base: position 139,269 of record JAPKLY010000242.1, on the reverse strand, counting down.
TTGCGAAATTTTCGGAGTTAAGTCCGATGTTGACTTTGGTGTTGGACGTTGATTTCGAGGACGTTGAGCCTTGTTTCGAATTAACGTTGCTTTGTCGGAAGGACTTTATTGTTATGTCGGAGTTGAGTCCGGAGTTGATGTTGAAGTTGATATTAATATTGCCTTATGGAAGGACTTTGTCGAGTGTTCACCTTTGGACTCTCTATGTTGATGTCGTCGTAGGTGAGTGGTGTTGATCGTCTTTGAGGACGTATGGATGACGTTGATTGGAGGGGCTTCACGCCGTATTTCTCTAATCAATCGCCGTTGTTAATGAAGAACGTTGACCGGAGGCTTCGCACCGTGATTCCGGATCAAAATGCTTTGTTGATGAAGAACTTGAAGAACGTTCTTGAAGATCGTGAAGAACGCCTTTGAATCTTCAAAGTTGCTCGAAGTCTTGGATCTTGATGCTTCTCTCTGAGCTCTGATCTTCCCGACTCCTTGTTGTGTCTCAAATGAATAGAATGAGACCCTATTTATAGGTGTAGAATTCTAGATTTGTGGGCTAGATTTGATGGACCAAGAGATATTATTTGGATATTATTTGGGAATATTCCCAAAATATCTCAGATTGTTAAATATTTATGAAGATTTGATGATCTTCAAGATATTTGTGAAGATTTGATAATCTTCAATGATATTTGTGAAGATTTGATTTCTTGGGCTTTTAGAGATCGGACTTCATGACTTTAAGAAAATCCGGAATAATTAATTGGACTTTAGAGGCCCAAAACATTATATTGGATTTTTAAAAGTCCAATTCAATTTATTAGACTTTTGGGGCCCACTTTGATTTATTAGGCTTTTTAACGCCCAATTGAATTTATTAATTAGGAATTAAATTTATTTAAACTCCCAATAATAAATTATTTTAACATGCAATTTCTACATGTTATTTCTTTATTTCGGCAATTAATTTTAATTGCCTACATGTGCAGAAAAAAAATGTGCTTCTGTGCAAATATTTTGAACTTATTTATAAATATAGTAACTTTCTTGAACCTATATATAAATTATCCAAATTTTAGAAGTATAGATTTTGAATTTTCACATCATAACAGGCAGAGCCGAATTTTTTTTACTTAATAGTATAAAAATCGTATCAATTAAAAAATAATTTCGACCACTTTAAAAAAATTATTGTAATTAAGAAATATGATAAAAAAAAGAGCACATAAAATTTTTGTAAATTTTGAAGATGTGAAAAATAGAATTCAAAATTTAAGAAAAATAAGTTACTCTAAATTTTTAAATCTCTGAAATTGCTACAATCGTAGTAAAAAGATAATAACTTTATAAAGAGAATTTGAAATACTTTGAAAATTTTACGCAAGGTAAATAACTTGATAATTTATTGCATGTCCAGTAATTAAATTTTTGTAAGATTTACAAATAGAATTTTCAAATAAGCTTTTCATGAAAAAAAATTATAATATTCATAAATTTTTTTAAAGTAATTTAAAAAATGTAAAATTGAAGTAAAAATTCCAAAAGAAAATATCATAACTTATAACTATTGATATATGAGAAACATCATAAAAAAGGCCCAGTAACCTACCCTTTTTGTTAAATTCACTACCCTTTGATCAGTAATTTTTTTTGAATTTTTTTTTATTTTTCGGCATTTATTTTTAACGTAGTGTAAAAATGAAAATTTATTCGAAAATTTGTAAAAATTTCGAAAAAAAATATCGAACATATTAAAGGTAGGGTATTTCCCAAAATGGTTGGTGTTAATAACATGGGCCCATAAAAAATTATAGAATTGCCCATCAAATCATATCAAGCCCAATTCGAACCCAAGCAGCCCACCGAATGAATTGAATCGGATCAAATGGATCCAATTCTTTTGAAGTCTACAATTTTAAAGCCCATCCTACTGTTAAAATCAGACTTTTCGAATTGGACCGAACCCATTTTTTGCGACAGGACTGGACGGGGGAGTACTTCCTTTTCAAGAAGAGTTTGGATAATTAAATATTTGTACGGACTATCCGAAATAAGAGCAAAAATTATCAATCCATCAGCAGCAGCATTCAGCCATGGCTATTCTCAACCTCTGTTTTTGTTCCAAACTCCCCTCACCTCCAAACCCCATTAAATCTCTCTCACCCCCCAACTCTCTCTCCTTAATCCCTCATCCTCCCCTCTCGATCTCTCATACACCGCAGGTACAGTCCCACAACAGCAATGGCGCCATAAGATTCAAATTGATATTCTTCTTAAGCATAACTCGCATTCCCCTTGCAGGTTAATCAAATTCGGAGCCATTTGTCTTATTTGTGCGACTCAGTCTCTAAAGCAAGTCTTCTCGCACTTATATCTGCTTCTATTGTCTTTTCTTCCGATCCCGCTCTCGCATTCAAGGTAATCACGGCTCTTCGCAATTCACCTTGAGTAAGAAGAATATTGAATAGTTATACTGTGGAGTATGATTTTCTTCGTTTCTTTTTGAGTTCCTGATTATGGATTTGTTGATGATTATTGATCTGTGCTGTGGGGGGAATTTTTAAACTGAAAGGGGGGAGGCCCCTACGGTGCTGGAGTGACCAGGGGACAGGATCTTTCTGGGAAAGATTTTAGCGGCAAGACCTTAATCAAACAAGATTTTAAGACGGTATGCATTTTTCGAAGCCATTTGTCTATGATCGAGTGGCCTTACATATGGAGATTATGTTTTGTGATATTGGCTCCACTTGATTGTAATGTCATTGTCAATTGGGGTGTTTGTGTTCAAGTTTTGTGCTGTTTCTTGATTTTGTATTTACGAGTTTGTTGTGTTCTTTATTGTTCTCAGTCAATATTAAGGCAAGCCAACTTCAAGGGTGCCAATTTATTAGGAGCTAGCTTCTTTGATGCTGATCTAACAGGTGTTTCCATTTTTGCATTCCTTCGTCTGTTTCTCTTCGCTTACTGCTTGACTGTGCGATTTGAATACAAAATTATTTATGATTCAAAATGTTGGTGATTTTCTGGGATGCTTAGATGTCTTTTGGAGATTATTATGCACTGTTAGACTACTTGATTTGGTGTATGTTTCTGAATTGCTTATTACTGGCCTACATATTTGTCCAAGAGCAGCCGGAAAGAAGTTGACATTTTAGAATCTGAGCCTTACACTTGTGATTTAACTTCTTGCTTTATCTTTGGATTTGTGACATAGTTTTTAAAGGCGAGAGGCGCCAAACAAGGATGAAAATATCGGTATCGACGGAAATATCGGTACCCTGAATTTATGGATATATTTGTGGAAATATCGATATCGAATATCGATATCGGTAAAAAATAGAAAATTCATGGAAATTTCATTAAAATGATGGAAATTTAACATGAAATTTTAGACAATATTATTACTAGTCTTAATACATTAATTGAACTTAAAATCTCAATAAAATGAGAATCTTACAACAAACATATCAAGAAAACATACGTAAGACATATAAAACGATAAAACAATTGTTCATAATTATTGAATATTACACAACTAATACCAAAATGATGTTCTATGAGCCTCAAATGTAAAAGAAGAAAGAACATCTTGGTCTAAGCAATAATGATACCAAGTCATCAAATTAGAGAAATTCTTGAAGCAAATGACCCGAGAATTGAGAATTAAAAAAAAAAAAAAAATTCCCGAAATTTTTCGAAATTTCCCGAAATTTTGACCGATAAATTACCGAAATTTCCACGATATTTCTCGATAATTTGTACATTTTGAATTACCCTGGACCGATATCGAAATTTTACCGAAATTTTGGAAAAATAATCGTTCAAGTGAATTTTCATATCGGTACCCTCAAATTTTCGAAATTTCGGCGAAATTTGAGCCAAATTTCGCGAAATTTTAATCCTTGGCGCCAAAAGGCGCCTAGGGGATGGTAGCTCCCGAGGCACGCCCGAGATACATTTTGAAAAATATATCATATAAGACTTTCTACCACATAATACAACTAAAAACTCAATAAATAAACATTATAACATAAGATAAGCATAAAATTAACACAAAAAAGTGAAGATAGACTTCACGAGTTCATTCTTCACAAACAAAAACCATGAAATTAACTCACCAAGTTAACAATTTCTCGTCCTCATCCTCATCAACATCAAAACCCTCCTCCTCCTCCTCATCATCATCAAACATCTCATCATCATCGATGTACTCTTCTTCATCTTCCTCTTCCACTTCATCAAATGCCTCCTCATCGTCATCATCATCTCTAAGTCTTACATATGAGTCTTTTTTCCTATTGCCTTTGTCCACTTGTTTGCTCTTACCTTTAGAAGTTAGCCTTGCACTTGAACTACCCACATTTTTTCCCTTCCCCTTCTCCTTTCCCTTGCTCACTTGTTTTCCTCTAGTTTGGTATACGGGCTCATCAAACCCAAGAGCATCACCAACCATACTCCAAGTTACCCCCACCCACAAAACCATTCATTGCTTTCATCAATTTCATTTAAAGAAATTGGATCAACTCGATCACGAGAATCATAACGTCTCTTTAAAAGTGCTACTACTTAAAAAAGTGTCAATAAAATACATATAATTGAACTAAAAGTGTAAAAATTCTCTCCATATAACAAAAATCAAGAGGCACGCCCGAGGCGCGCCTTTTATCGCCTCAAAAAGGCGCTCGCCCGGGCAACAGCGCCTTGCCTTTCATTGAAAAGGCGCCGCACCTATAGCCTCTCGCCTTTGGCGCCCGAGGCTATAGGATCTTCATAACTTTAGTATCATATCCAGCTCAAATTCCAATTTATTTTTTTGAATGTATAAACTTGCGCATACTAGAGATGGTATTATGATGATGTTTTATGTAGCAATGATTATCTATATTTCTGAACACTGTTTTCTGTTATTTTGTTCATTTTCAATTCTACTCGTGTACAGGTGCAGATCTTTCTGATGCAGATCTTAGAGGTGCAGATTTCTCTCTAGCACAAGTTACAAAGGTGCCAATGCTATACCTCTTTATTATCATACTTATGATTGTTTAATATGTACCGAAATTTGCGAGATCTCTATGCCCGGGATCTGCAATACGCACATTTAAGGAAAGATAAAAAATTGTAAGACGACGTCATACATAAGAAGGAATCCCAACACATATAGTCTCATACTAGACTCACTCTTTAGCAAAATGGTGCAGACAGATTTCTTTAAAGGTTACTCACAAGTCTCTCATCAGATTTTAACCCCGGCCAGTAGGTTTTGAAAACATAGTAACTTTGTCACAGTGCCAATATGACCATAGTACATGCATTGCTGAAATTGTATCATAACCATGATCCACGTTTATATGAAATGGTGGGACATAAATTAAGAAAAAATAAAATTGATGGATATCATACTCGACAAAACTCTCTTTCTTACTGAAACAGTAAGTTCAAAATTCAAAATCTGTCAAGATAATCACAATAAACTTAGGGCTCATTTGGTTCGTAAGATAAAAATATCTATCTGCAAAAAATATGCAATATCTATCCGCCAAAAACATGCATATTTTTTGCGGATAGATATTTTTATCTTGTGAACCAAATCAGCCCTTAAATTTTTTTAATGTCTTTGGTTTTGTTATCCATTGCTCAAACATGTCTTCCTATGAAAATTTCTCCAACTAGACAATGCTTAAATATTTGGTCATGTTTCATTGAACACCATTTATCAACTCTGTCCATTTCCACAATTCTAAGTGACTGGAAGGAAGATCTATATGTTTTTACATGAAAGCCACTCGACGCTGACCCCAAACTAATTTAATAATGCAATTAGATCTACAACATTTGATACCATTAGGATTAATACGTTGAACAAATAAAACAGCTGACTGTAGTGAAATTTTATTTTGTTTCTCCTTTTAGGAACAAGAAAATCTATTCCATAGAAGCAGAGAAATATTCTTAAATATCTTTTCTTCAATTTTGACAAAAACTACATGATTCCAAAATAGGGCATAAGAACTAGACTGGGTTATGTTCCAAAGGACCAGAATCAATTACCTTGTATATTACCTTCCTTGGTATCATACTGTTGTAGAAGTTCTTCCAGTGAATCATGTGGAATCTATCAAAAAATTGTACTCCACAAAAGCTAGGGGTGACTTATCATTGTTCTGATACTTCAGTCAAATTGTTGTACTTCTTTTTTCATTATTATTTATTAACTTGATTCATAACTAATCATAGTTATTGTGATGCAAGACTTTGTAAATTTTGTGTTCAATGCTGGCCATATGGAATTGTTACTTTCTGTTTGATGTATGACCCCTTCTATTTTTAGGCAAATTTGACCAATGCCAACCTCGAAGGAGCACTTGCAACGGGAAATACATCTTTCAAGGGTACAACTATCACAGGGGCAGGTATGTCAGAGATATTAGGAGCATTTTTTGATACATTATACTCCCACAAATACAGAAGCCCAGAAGTATTTAGATTTGGAGCAACACTTGTGTCAGGTTCATGCAAGTTTGTCTTAAATTTGGTTTTGCTCTTTGCGGAAAGCGTTTTAGGAGAATGTTGGAAAATATGCTTAATTTTTGTTGTAGGATATCTCCGTTTCCAAGCAAGCTAGGAAAAAACGCCTGAATCTATTCCCTTAGTTACTATTTTACCGCCTTCAGATCTTACTGATGTTTGTTCTGTTGGCTTCCAGATTTCACAGATGTCCCATTGAGAGATGATCAACGAGAGTATCTCTGCAAAGTTGCTGATGGGTAATAATACATGATTTCTTGCTACTACATTATATTCTAAACTTTCTCCTTAGCGCTGTAAAATCTGTGTTCTATTAACAGGGTGAACCCAGTCACAGGTAATGAAACGAGAGAGACGTTGTTCTGTAAGTAGCAACTCTTTCTGGGTGTAGTAAAACCTCTAGCAGGAATATTGGGAAATGAGGACTCTCATATGACGGCTCCAATCTGTATATTTATTTATTTCTCCGCCCCATTATAACTTTCTCCTTTTGTTGTTGTTTTGTATAAGAAAGTGTATTTGTTTATTAATATATGGAGTATCACATGTCGTTTTTGTATTAATTAGTGGGGAGTTGTGAAAAAATATAGCATGGTTGTTTAAAAAATTATTTATTTATTAATATGTAATGTGTTTTTTTTTTTTTATGGAATGAAAAACTTATTGTAAAACGTACAGAAAAAAAAAATTATAGTGAGGCATTCGAAAGCATGGTTTTTTCACAAATACTAGATCAACAGTTGTATGTCGATATGAGTTTGGGAGAACATTATTGAGTGATTTTGGGTAGTTTTTTGTTTTCTTTCGAATTAAATTGCACTTTATTGAGATGCTCTCTTTTACGAGGATCATGATTATTCGTTGAGATAGAAATAATAAAATAATATATTGTTATTATTCAAAAATATTAATTTGACATAAAATTATATCAATCATACTCCTTCATCCCAACCTAAAACACAAATTTACTTTTCACTTTTTCTCTTTCATTTTATTTGTCTGTCCAGATTTCTCAATATTTTCTCAAACTGAACAAGGACAAGGCAAAAGCTTATAAATTGTAAAATAAAGTTTTATAAATTTAAATTTATGTCACTTCTTTTTATCAAAAACTCATTATTGTTTAGTATATGAGATATAACACCAAGCCATAGATAGATCCCCATTTGCCTATATTCGATAGAATAAATGTAAGAGAGCAAGTTTTGATTTAGGATGTATTTTCAAACAATTAAAAAAGTTTAGAATCATTTTTTATAGAAGTAGTTGAAATTCAACTTAATTAAAAAAAAAATCTACATTTTTTTAAATGTTTGAAAACACACCCTTAGAAGCTCTTTATCGCGCTTCTATTGGAACTCTTCAACTACTGTAGTCTGAGCAGGCGTTCCTGCATTCATTCATGACTCAATGGATAACACAGATCATTACGCTAGCCATGCATAAGCATTAACCAATTGTCAATTTATTTTAATTGAGAAGAGGAATAAAGAAGACCATACATAATTATTTGGTGTGTTGAATTATATATGTTCTTCCTAAAAATCAATATTAGATTTGCAGTTGGCTAGTAATTTGGATAGACTTGTCTAGCTAATCAAACTTAAATTAGTCATGTATCCAAAGTCCAAGTCATTATCAATCAGTAAATTGAAATGAGAACCAATTAGTTTATGTGTGGAATTTGGATCCATCATTATATCTCAATTCAAACATTGATAAAAAAATAAAAAAGTTGACACAAACACAATAACTATTAAGAACTCAAATAAGGTACATGGGTCGTAAATATTGTACTTATACCATAACTAGATTTTAATTAAAAAGAATTTTCTCAGTGAGTCAGTAGTCAATCGGTTCGTGTATTATTTCAAGGATCAATTATATATTCGCCCAAAACATGTGTGTTTTGAACGGATATAACTTTATCCTTCAAAGTAAATGTACCCTCAAAGAAATATGTTCGTCACAGTGACGACACGAATACTATTTTTTCCACCCACTTAATTATTATCTTATATATTCCTACTTCCAATATTTGTTAAGCACTACTATATATATCATCTAAACGTTAAAATTGTAGAGACATATGAAATGAATTCATTTATTTTATGGAATTATATATTTTCTGTAGAATCATCGAACTTAGGACTTGTGAACATGAAATTAAAATTACGAAGTTATAATAAGGTGTGACATTAATTAAACTACCATATTTCATTTATTAAAATGAAAATGTACTCCATGAAAGTCAAATATATATAATTATAGTAATTTTCACAATTAATCAACCGTCGACCACATGCATGGTAATATATATCAATAACTCTTTTCCTTAGACTCATTCTCGATCTACAACTAGGACAAGGATAGATAAGCTAATTAATTAATAACTCTTAATTCCGGTGAAATTTATATATATATCTAGTTACTTGTTTGGATTAATTTTCTACAATAAATATTAATTCTTTGATACGAAATTCAACAACATTATATTAATATAATAATCTGTCGGTAATTTCTTTCAATATTTACCGAAATTTTCTTCAATTTTTGCTTCTCTATGTACGCAATATCAAATGATTCTTGACATTTAAAGATTTACAAATAAATAATGAATTACTTAATTGCATGGGCAGAAATTACGTACTTTGTAGAAAATAATGAATGTAGCTTAGTCAATGAAAGTGAAAGACAAAACTATATTATTCGCTAATATCCATTTTATGTCGTCTCAATGGGAATTAATCAGGGGTCTGAATTAGCTTATTTAATTAAGTAAAAGTATGTATTGATCACGCCAGAGAATGATAATCCTATACCCATGCACTTTTTTATTTCATTTCATCTTTAATTTAACAACAAATATGGGGATTAATCTCAAAATCGTCCCATAATTTTTTCACTTTTTTTATTTGATCTCATAACCAATGATTGAAATTTTGGGAAATTTCGCCGAAATTTCAGAAATTTGAGGGTACCGATATGGAAATTCACTTGAACGATTATTTTTTCCAAAATTTCGGTTAAATATATTGGGAAATTATCGGAAAATTTCGATTACAATATCGATATCAGTCCAAGGTAATTCAAAATATGCAGATTATCGAGAAATATCGTGGAAATTTCGGTAATTTATCAGTCAAAATTTCGGGAAATTTCGGGAAATAAATTTTTTTTTTTCAATTCTCAATCCTCAGGACTTGGTACCATTATTGCTTAGACCAAGATGGTCTTTCTTCTTTTACATTTGAGGCTCATAGGGCATCATTTTGGTATTAGTTGTGTAATATTCAATAATTATGAACAATTGTTGTATCATTTTATATTTCTTACGTATGTTTTCTTGATATGTTTGTTGTAAGATTCTCATTTTATTGTGATTTTAAGTTCAATTAATGTATTAAGACTAGTAATAATATTGTCTAAAATTTCATGTTAAATTTCCATCATTTTAATGAAATTTCCGTGAATTTTCTATTTTTTACCGATATTGATATTTCCACCGATATATCCATAAATTCAGGGTACCGATATTTTCATCCTTGCTCATAACTATGTAATATTTCAATTTAGTCTCATAACAATTCAAATCTAACCAAATTAGTTCCATAACTAGCTATGTAATATTTCAATTTAGCCTCATAACAATTCAAATCTAACCAAATTAGTCTCAAATTGCAGGAAATGACATAAACGACGTTGTTTCACTCACGTGCCGTGTGAGCCAATTTCGTCAGAAAATATAACACGTGAGATTTTTATATATTTGATTTGGTCTGATCCGCTTAGGGTACACAAATTTTGATTTGAATCTACCTATGTCCCACATATTTTTAAAATTTATGCTATTTTAGATATATTTTACATTTGTACTCCCCCAGTCCCACTATAAGTTGCTCATTTTGTCATTTTCGTCCGTCCCACTATATGTTGTTCATTTGTTTTATTAACTTTTTTGGAAACTACTATTCACTTATTTATTACTACTTTTAATATTTTTTACACTATTCACATCACATTTTCACTTTTCTTCATCACATCACATCACATATATTATATGAATATTTTATACTCTTTTTAATATTTGTACAAAAAAGTAACGAGCAACTTATAGTGGAACAGAGGGAGTATATGATAAGTGATATTTTTGTTTTTTATACATGTTTCTCTTTTCTTAGATATTGTTTGGCGAGCAAAGATTAATTATCATAAGGTAGAGAATATGGACTATTTTTGCTATACGTAAAAAGGCAGGGCATAAAATGTGGATTTTTTTTTATCTAAGGGCTCATTTGGTTCGTAAGATAAAAATATCTATCCGCCAAAAATATGCATGTTTTTTGCGGATATATATTTTTATCTTACGAACCAAAGGAGCCCTAAGTGTTAAATGGACGACTATAATCCGTTAGGACCAACTTTATAAGGTTGTGGACCTAAATAGATTTGGGCTTTAGCGGTCGTTCTTAGGGGCGGTCATAAATAGTCAAGGGACACGGATATTTTTCTCCCATTTTTAATTACTTCACAACTTTCCATTATTTTATATAAAAGTTAACATGTGGTCCACTATATATATAATAATAAGTAAATACACTTTTTTAAACAAAACAACAACAAAAAAACAAGAAATTTAAAGAGGGACAGAGGGAGTATATAAAACACATTTTTCTTAAAAAAATTATGTGTCGTCCCGTAGAGTGCAAATTCCTACAGGACGGAGAGAGTATGATACTATTCAAATTTAAAATTCAAATATTGTTCATAAATTCATGAAAATAACATCAAAACATAGTTAATAAAGTCCAAATATTAACCGTTAATCATAAAGTTTAAACAATTAACAATCAATATAAATTCATGATTGAATTAGACAATGATTAAATAATTGCACAATTTTGATAATTAAGCCTATTAGTAACTGTCCTAATTAGGATTAATGGGCTCCCTGATTGACCACCAAATGTACAAACTTGTTAAAAATTTCAGAAAAGAGAATATATATTCATTACGAAAATAAATGGAATAGAGGAATCAAATCGAAACTAACCAGATGATCACCACAATTTAAAATCAAGATCGAACCATCACGAAACTAGCTAGATGATCTACGTAAATGGTTTAAGAAATCATTCCATTTCCTGCTAGTTAAAATTGGTACACCCCACTAGAGTTGTAACAATTAATTGTTATATATATATATATATATATATATATATATATATATATATATATATAAAAACAGACATTTTGCATATATATATATGACCCATGTGGAAAGTGAGCATCATTCTTAAACCCTAATGGAAACTGTCATAAACCTAGCCACAATTTGTTACTTAATGGTTGTTGTACTGTTTCAAAGAAACTTAACCCATTAAACCCTTGTTCATTTTACATTCATGTGACTTTAATTCCATCTATTTAACTACAACAAAACTGTTTTTGGACCAATTCCAATTAATGATGTCCCTTACAACCCTAGGTGGAAAATTGAGAGCCCTTTTCTGAATCAACAACTGGGACATATATATATGGATCTATCATACCAAATTAATTTGCACTTATATATAGAATAAAAAACACATCACTAAGAATGACTGTATATATTTGTTGGTACTACAAAATTAGCCATATATATATATATATATATACACATACTAATTTTATGTTTATGTGATACGAAACACAATGAATTGGAGAATTATTATAATTATACTCCCTCCGTCCCATAATTGTTTTCACACTTTCCTTTTTCGTCCGTCCCACAATTGTTTTCACACCCTATAAATGAAAATTTTACTTTAAATTTATCCTCACAATCCAACTAATCTCATTATTTTAATAATATAACTTTACACAACACTCTACTTTTCTTAAAAGTTGTGTCATCCCAAAGGTGAAAACACCTCTGGGACGGAGGGAGTACCAAAATTGGGCCATAGCTTAAAATTCCATCTAAAAGAATTTTGCCCCAACTAAAAATCTTACTATCTATGTCCCACAAAAGTTTGCATATTTTCCTTTTTAGTTTGTCCCACAAAAGTTTTCATACTCTCAAAATGGAAATATTTCTTTAAATCTTCACCTTTAAAATCTTTACCTCACAATCTTCACCATACACATTTTACTCATTACACTTTTTTTTAAAAGTCGTGCCCCAAAAGTACCGCAAACTTTTGGGGGACGGAGATAGTAATTTTTAACAAGACATGAAATCAATTCATTTGTATATATAGTTTCTATTATTTTCCCTTACTTGTGGGATGAGTTATCCTTTGAGCTTGTCAACTTTATCATGTGGTCAATGATTGGGGATGATCCAACAAATATATAATTTAATTGGGCTAAAATTGGGGCAATTGGAATTTGATTCCAGGATATGGTTAGAGGTGGCAAAATGGGCCCGGCCCGATGGGCCGGCCCAGTTGGCCCGTCTTTCAGGCCGGGCCCAAAAATAAGCGGCCCGAAATGAACCGGGCCTATTTGGCCCGAAAAAAATATTGGCCCGGTTTTTTTTTTTTTTTTTTTTTTAAATTATGATGTTGCAAATTTGCAATGTATGTACCAAATCAAAAGGCTCAAAACAAAAAACTACCCAAACCCTAAATTCCTAATTATAATTTCTAACTTTTTTTTAGTTTAATTCTATTAATGTTTGATTTTTAACCAAAATGAATTGAGTTTCAATAAACTAATATTTATTAATTAGAATTTTCCAAAATGAGTTTAGTTCCCCTGTTTGTTTTCAGGTTCTAAACGTGTGTGTGTTTTCATTTTTCAAGTTCATTAATAATATATATAATTAGAATCTTATTGATTAGTTTCATTAATTATATATATATATATATTCTTTGAGTGTGTGTTTCCTTATGTTTAAATTAATATTAAAAATATTTTGGGATTATAATTTAGTGTCTATCAAAATATATTTATTATTTTTACATGTTAAAAATAATAAATATAAATAATATATTTCAAATTTAATTATTAAGTAACGGGCTATTTTGGCCCGGTGGCCCGGTGGCCCGCATAGGGCCAGGCTGGGCCGATAAAAATTAGGCCCGATTGGTACCGGGCCGGGCCCGGCCCGGCCCGTAAAATACCATCAGCCCGGTGGGCCAGTGCCGGGCCGGCCCGGCCCGGCCCATTTGCCACCTCTAGATATGGTTAGGCGTGATCTTATTGTCTCTGATACCATGGACTTTTTTTCTTTTTTCTTTTTTGTTAAATCCAAAAGTTCAGACTTGTAAAAAATTATGAAATTAATTAATTCATTTTTTGAATACCATGTAGGTCGAAATATTAATATTAATGCTTAAAATTTTGATCCCTTATATCATGAATCGATTGGATCTCCTTGATCACGGGACAGTATGAGTCGGTCGTCGAAATATATAATTACCCAACATCTGAATTGTTTATTTTGAGTGACTTAATTTCTTGTGAATTTGAAGAAGAAAATTAAGTAAAAACAGATCAAAGAGTAGATGTTATATCAAAATTAGTTTTTGAAATATTCTATCACTAATCTAATTTTTTAAACTTTCCGTAAATATTTGATACTTTAATTATTTTTTAGAATTATTAAATAGGATTAGTCTTGTATGCACCAATTACACGGTGCAACTCAGGTTCATTTTTAAAAAGTTAAACAATTTATAACTGAAAAGTTAAACAGTTTATTACTGAAAAGTTAAACTATAAAAGATACATTTTTCAGTAATAAACTGTTTAACTTTTCAGTTATAAACGGTTTAACTTTTTAAAAATGAACTAGAGTTGCACCGTGTAACTGGTGCACAGGAGACTTACTCTATTAAATATTGTATTATTTTATTTTTATAGTAACTTTGAATAATTTAAATCGTTAAAAATTAATTATTATTGATATTTTTCAACAATAATATGATATATACAGTTGATACTCCTAATATAATTTTTGACACTCTTAGTAAAATATTTAATACTTCAAATTATAGAATTAAAATAATTAAAGAGTGATTATTTTTTCTTTTTTAAAGAAAAAGTGCAACTCATATATAATTTCTCTTAATTTACGCATCTTGCATGTGGCCTGTTTTTCATATAAAAATTGTGGGAAACATTGATTCCTCCTATATATATATACATATATGGAATCTAGATCATATCAGTAGTATAGCTAATGGACTTTTGCTCAAC